>CM060562.1:73816789-74086789 GCA_030625065.1 Alectoris magna
TGATATTTTCATGGTAATACTCAGTATTCCAAGAATCAATGTCAAAATGTCCAAGTTAGAAGCACCACTGACTTTTGGGGGTATATCTTACAGCTGGATGTAAATGTATTTACAGTGTTTTCTACAGGCATTAATTCCATGCCCATCCTTTCTCAAGTTATCCTGGAACAAGTAAAGTAAAACCTCTTTTAGCCTGAAGGGTGATGTGTTCTCTGTTTCCTGAGAGCCCAGATGTTTTTCTGGGAGAGAGAGACTGGGAATTCTGATTTTATTTGTATTCATGGTCAACCTGAGGCATTGGTTGGGCTAAACTAAATCCCAATGGATGTACAGGACTTTTACAGTAATGCCACCAACTGGTGCCTGGAGAACAAACCAATGGAAATAAGAATTATACCCAGTGCTTGGCAGCTCTTACACGGCAGGATCCTTCAACTACTGTAGATCGAAGGATACCTTTAGCAACCCCTTTAGTACCCCTTTAACATTGTCAGTGTGGTATAGTAGACTTCAGTGTGAGCAATAATGTGGCTGTAGTCCATGACGATTTGCAGCCACAGAGAGCAGTGCTTGAGGAGGGGAGCCACGCAGATGCAAGAAGCAGGAGGACCCTGACACTGACACTCAAGTTCTGCATGCATGTTTTCTAGGAGTGGAAAAATAAAAATATACTTGCTTCCATGTGCTGCAATAGGGAAGCTTACACCAAGATAAATTAAGCAGTCTCATCAGTGTAACAGGGCTTGCTGGTAGAAGCCTGGCCGCTCGTACTTCAAACCTTCACTTCCAAACCAATTTCAGCTTTGGGGCTTCAAGTTTCTGCCAAAATGAAACAGAATATTGTGCAAAAACATGCAGACATTTCAGCCAGCAGGAAAGGTATTTCCACAGACACAGAGTGTGCTTAAAGACTAATTGAGCAATGGTGACAATTATGGGTGTTTTAACTTAAAAACAAGAAAAATCTACTACTTCAGAACCCCCTTTAATCCACGAGTGCAGCCTCTGTAATTTGATGTATCTGAACACAAATTTTAAAAGTGTAAGTGACTTAATAGATTATAGGTATGAACACCATAACATCATACTTCCCAGTAAAATTTTTAAACACTGTAAAATCAGCTGGTGTCTTCCACACAAAGGCAGTTGTAGAACACAGGCAGAGAAGCTTAATCTTGTCTGTGAGGTCTTTAAAGTTTCCACTAGGATGAAGGGTGCTATAAAAATATTTTTAAGCCTGTAACTAGCAAAAATGACTTCATTATGATCTCATGTGCACCAATTAAATTGACTTGATAATGTTATGATTAGGCTGTACTTTTCATCAGTTACAAAGCTCTTGATTGAAGAAGAGATTTGCAACATTGAAAGAAATGACCTTGTGATATGGATTTTTATCAATGACTTTTTACCCTGCTAGCTTCCAATTACACGACAAATAAATAATAGTACTTGCAGTTTCTATTATACTTCTGAGGATCCCAAAGTACTCTACTGATTAATTAGCTTCACAAGAGCTGTGAGAGTTAGATACATGTTATCCTGTTCTTATTAACAATTCAAAATTCAAATATGTCCTTTCCCCATTCAAATAAATGGCAAAAATCCTCTTGACTTTCGTGGTGGTAGGATTTCACTCAGAGAGTTTAAGCAGTTTGACCAAGGTCACAAAAGCTGTCTGCAGCAAAGCTGGGACCTCTCTCCTTTCTCACTGCCATTGCACTTAAATCCGTAAAGTAACTGAGGTAATATGTACCTAAGGTTTGAATTACACTTGATCGTGTACTTCCATTGTCTAAAAGTCACCTTAAAAGTCATAACACAGCACTATCAACTTCAGAAAGAATAGAAAAATAAATAAATAAAGCAAATGCACACAATGCAAAATTAATTAATTAATTAATTAATTAATAATTGTTTGGTGTAAGAAAGAAGAAAGCACACATTCCACAAAGCATCCTTTTTAGTTCTTAATATAAAATATTATGAGAACACTTTTCACTATTTATAGGAATACATGCATGAATTAAATGTGTGTTTTTATCAAATTTTTACTACTATATGTGTCTCAACATAAATTCAAAGAATGAAATCAATATACAGTACCGTGGTCTATTCAAGTTTCTCAACCTATGCTAATGCAAATTTAAAATGACATAATAAAGAATAATTTAAAACAAACTTCTGAGATCTGTGATGCTTCAAAATGTATACTTCATTGTTACTTTCTTTCTCAGTATTAACTGCTTGTGATGCAGTGCAGTGGGCAATATGTACTACCTTCCAGGCTCCTTTGAACTGTTACAGAAAAGAAGGACAGAAAGACAATTTGTTATTTATTTTTTAGTTATGGAACTGAGTCAAGAAAGAAAAAAGATCCTTCTGGAGTCAGTTCAGAAAACGTGGCAGCTAGAGCGGTCATAGCTGAGCTGCAGTGCCTGTTGTCCACTAGGCTGGCTGGTTCCCAACAAGAAATGGAATCTCGGCTACATTTTTATTTTTGGAAAATATGTTACCTTACACCAGTTAAACCTCTGCAAAAAGCATGAGAAAATCCCTCCTTTTCATGGATTACAACCAAAGTCAGTGTTTATCCCTGAGTTTAAGCTAGAAGAATTAGCCTTAACTCATTGCTTGTCTCATCCTTCTTCAAAAGATATTCCAAGGATACAGCAGTGGCAGGATTCTTTTATCATAGACTGTGTAAGGTGGACAGAGAGGTGTTCTGCAGGTCTTGCCTTGGTCCTCCTCATGCAGTGTTGGTGAAAGCAAAGGAGATCCTGGGAAGGGAATACATGACCAGTGCAACTGGGACATCTGCATAGAGAAAGGGAAGATGACACCTACAGACGTTTATGGGAACTTGCAGAAAGAGATGCAGGGCATGGTAAGGAGAAACAAAGATCTGGGAGGACATTCAGTACTGACTACATGATAACCATGTCAGAAAAATCATAAAACCTCCACAATTAAATGCAATGAGTTAGCTAGTGCCAACCAGAGTTAGTTACTCCACATGGCACAACAATAATGTGTGTACACTCACCCAACTACGACCTGCACTGGGATCCCCTGGCTTCTAATTCTGTGACAATTTCTCAGTTGCACACGTAATTATGCTTGCAATGCCTTTGTTAATATACATTACATAAAAATAATTGTAAAAGCTGTGTTATAAACTGACCTGTTATCAAATCATTTAATTTCATTTGACTAGATGCATTTAGTGAAGTAACAGGGAGAGTGAAAGAAGTTTACGATCGGCATTTAATCAGGTTCCTGGCTCAATAACAGCCCAAAATGCAGCACATTTTCATGGTAACTACAAAGGCTCTAGACAATGCCAACCTTGTCTTAAATTACCAGCAAGCAACAAAGAAATGCACAGGTCATTATACGGTTGTATGCTAGTGGCTTTACTGGTTTTGACCTATAAATGCCAAATTTCACATAAACTACAGTATAAACTACATATAAACTTCTTTCAAGTTACCTACTGCAGACACCTACTGATATCTATAGATCATTGGCAGAAAATCACCACTTTTCAACCTCCCGGAATTGCTGTTAGACATAGGGAGCATGGTGTTCACCAAGTCCACATGCACTGTATTTCAGGGTGCTCTAACATATCTCTAGAATGTGACAAGCAACGTAAGGTGGGTGTACTGCCAAAGACCACCTGTATACACAGGCAGGCATAATGTTGATTGTGGGATTTGATTATATTCCCATTTATTGAAATCAAAATCAAAATGAAAATGAAATTTAGCTCTTATTTTGGAAGCCATTGTGTTGACAATTCACAGTTCAGATTTGAAGCAGTGAAGATATTTATACCACAGGTATAAAATAAGTAAATAAATAAACAAAGGAACAGAAATTTCAAAAGTTTTTATTTAAGTTCACAAAAAAAAAATCATCATCATCATAAAGATGATAAAAAATCATGAAGATGTGCCAGTAGGAAGACATGTTATGAACTTCTAGGATATTTACAGTAAGTTTTACTGCTTCTACCAAAAACTTCCAGCAAGAAACACTGATTCTGGGAAAACAAATGAAAGAGTTTACCTCCAGACTGTGATAACAACAGTGGACACTGAACCAGGTTATCTGGCCAGCAAGGTGAATAAGCTTGACCACTAAGTGGAGGTGAGTAAAATCGAGGTTGGACAGAGTTTCCAGCAGACAATAGGAGAGCAACATAGATCACTCAATTTCACAGGTCTTCCATCACAGCATGATTTGCTTTTGGAATAATATGTTGCAAAGCTGAACACAAATAAATGGTAATAGCTATTTGTCCTCTAAGGCTACATCTGATGAACTGAAAACACTCGCTGAATTTTCTTTATGCCTCAGATATTGAACATTATTGTCAGGATATTTGTATTCACTGAGTTGTCTTCTCTGTCTCATGGTCATTCACCACATCTCAAATTTAAGGAACTTTGTTCGTATGAATATTACAAATTATTTCTAACCTCTCCATTTTTCTGTATGCATTGTTAAATTAAAAACAAAAACACCAACTTGATTTTTTGGAAGGGGCAAGAAAAATTTCTGTGCTACAAAATACAGATAGTACTAAAAGAGTAACAAGTAATTCACATGTGGCATGCATATCAAACTCATTTTTTTTCCTTACGTTATTTCTGCATTGGATTTTCTGTCTCTTCTCCCTTCACTTTCTTCTCCCTTATTGAATGCAAACTCAAAAAGCTTAAACCAAATACATGAAGTCACTAAGTTCAAGCAGATTTGAAATTAGGTGAAGAAAGTTCACTCAAATTCAGACTGTATTTCTGTCTTCAGCAATTTTGAAAACAAACATAATCTGTACCCATAGGAGAGAAGGCTGAGGCAGCCTGAGATAGCGGGAATGTCAATCCATGTCTTTTTAAATGCAATGGATTGTAATAAACTTATCTTAAAATGTTATTTTATTTCCTATTGGGTACTAGGTTGAATTGGGCAATGTAAAACTTACAAATTGTTTTTTCAATTTATTTTTTTTTAATATCCAGATACAGTCATTATTTCATTACTATGCAAAAGCTGGGGTCAAGACTGCAGTTTGTAAAAGGGCTAGGTTCTGATAGTTTACAAGAAATGATGTTTCTGTACTGTTTGTTGTCTCTTAATGCTTACAGGCAGCCACTTCTTCAAATCATCTACACTCCAGTGTGTACATTATATCCCTCTCTTGCTGGTAAAGGATTCTGCTTTCCTGTTTGAACAATATACTCTGTTAATCTGTTGTTTGCTTCTAATTGGAATTTGAAACATTATCTGCCTCTTTAAAGCTTCCAAAAATATGTTAAACTGAAGTTGAAATAAGGATCATGCAATGGGTAGTCTTCATCTGAACAAATGCACTCAACTAGTGTCATGATGCTTAACATTGATATAGCATCATGAAGGGCAATAAAATAAGTTGAGGCAGTCAAGGATTTCATACTGAAATAGATACACACAAATTATAAAACTTGGCAGTCCACACAAATCCAATGAAAATTCAAACAATTAAGATATATAAGGTGAGGCTTCATAATCCATTGAAATCCTGACAAGTATTTTGTCTAACTAGTATTCAGATACTGAGTAATTTGAAGTCAAATCATTTTACATTACAAAGGACATTAATGAAAGCCTCTTAATTTAAAGATCGTCTTCCTAGAAAACCAGTCAGTGACACATAACCATGTTTTATTTCCAGCTTGTGAATATTCACAGAGGAACTTCAGTGTAGTGAAGATCCATTTCTCCAAGAGGAGAATATTATTTGCCTAGCTGAAGCCTGAATGGGGGATGAACAAATGAAAAGAGGCTGGGAAAGGAGAATTATATGAATTAAAACAGCAAAGGTAATATGTGAATGAAGTACTGAAAAAAAAATGGAGAGTGGGGAGGAAGCAGAGAGAAAGGAAAAGACTATGTATACAAGATGGCATTAATAGTCCAAAGAAAAAAAAAAGCCTTGAGGAATAATGGGACTGGAGAGAAGAAAACGAGATCCAGAAATGTGCAGAAATGACCTATTGAGGAACTCAAGTTTATTTTAGTCTCACAGTTCTCTACTGACAAAAACCCAGAACTTAGCGAGTTCACAATGTGACTTTCGTAGCCCAAACCAAGCAGGTTTAGTATTATTTCACAAAATAAACATACAAGTGTCCTCTGTAAAATTCCTGCCTGTGCTGCCTACCCTTATACCAGAACGTCCATGTGACTGCAAAACAGACTGCAGCTGATTCATGCTGCTCCTGTGAAGGGGTATATTGTTACATCCAAATCTTTTCCCTTGCCCTTTATTTGTTGTCAGTACAAGCAGCAAAAACATTTCCTTCTGCTGCATCAAATGGTTCATTAACAACCACTTTCGAGGAGATTCTAATGACTTTACTTCACTTGCCTGTAGCCTCACCTCATCTCAGGTCTGGGGGCAATAACAGAAGCACAAAAGTCTTAGGAATTTTTAGTGCCCCTGTGTGCACCCTCGCTGGAGGTAGGTGCAGAGACAAAAATCACCAGGCTGCATTATACTGACAAGGACAGGAACAAAGAGGGAAATCCTGACAATCAAAAGTTTTGTGAAGGTAAGGCCTGAGTTGTGGAGCTTGTTGTTGCTTAATTTTATTTACCATAGAAATAACAGAAATAATGCTAACTCTTACTCATAACATGAATCCACAGACTCATTCCTTCCGGAGTGGAATAAAAGTTATTACCATGTCAAAACAAATTTCAAATGTGTTTATTTGAAATTTAATTATTTTATGTATTTGTTCTTAAAAATATATATATTTAACAATTCATCACAGTAGCCATGCCACTTACAGACAAAGAAACACCTTTGCCTCAAAAGGAGGCAAAAATTCCTAAGAGTGTGTTGGACTTAGAACAGTACACACCTATTATTTAGCTACACAACACCATGAATACATGTTGGAACAGGAGGAAAAAGAGGTAGAAACCCTCTTCCCCTCATGCTAATCCACTGTTTTGTAGCCTTATGCAATCTACAGAGTGACAGTGATTTTTGCAAAACCTAAGTAATAGTTTCAGATATTTTTTTTTTGTATTTCTGTGAAATAAATTTCCACTGGAGTTACCGCATAAAGCTAAATCAAAGCTGAAGTTTTTAGCAAACAACACCCATAATAAAGATGATAACTGGTTTATCCCACTCCATATGTTCTTACCCCTTTGTTTTGGTCTCGCTTTGATTTTCAATTTTGATGGTTTTATTGAAGCATCATGAAAAGACATACATAAGAATTTACAGTGAAACATCATAATCCAACATGTATCAGGTATCATACTGAAACCTAAGCATATATAATAGTCAAAAAATATATTTTTGGAAAGTATGTGGGTTGCAGAGGGATATAATGGAAGGAAGAAAATGCCATTTTACCGGAGAAAATGTTATGTAAAAAAAAAGGAGTCGTCCCATCATGAGCTAGTGCAAATCCCATCCCTATTTTCAGGCCAGAGAGCGTGCACTAAAAAGACTCACTTCTTGCTTAAAAGTATGGTCCTGATCTTTATCACACACCTATAACTCTGTCCTCAAGAAATCTCCCCATCAGGAGATTTGGAGACAGTGACCAAGTCCTTGGAGATATTTCAGCACTGTATGTTGTCACATCTAAATAATAGGCTGCACTTTTCTTTATGTTGCTTAGAGATTTCATCAAGCTTTAACATGTGATGTTTCTCTGCTTTTCAGCTGACAAGCCCAAGCAGAACGGTATGAAGCAATCCAGCACAGGGATAAACAAACCTTGAAATGCTGTAGCAAAGTCCACATCTGACAGGAAAAGGTGAAGACTCCAGCACAGCCTACAGTAGCAGAAAGCCTTCTCTCTATTTATTTATCTAGGATCAAGAAAGTCCATTCAGCACTTTAACAGTCACAGGCAAAATGTCCTCTTTAGATATGCTCTAATCATTCCTTCAATTCCTGGAAGTATTTTCATTCCTTACCGGCACCATTCTCATCCTGCCCAGGAGAAGATGAGCAGCCTGTTCCTCCGCCAAGTAATTATGTCTTTCAGACACAGGGGCACATTGTTGATGCCATCGTCTCTTCCTGACAAGAAGGAAACAAAGTTGAGTGTGTCTGTACACTGTCTTTTAACTTCTAATAAAGTCATTTAAAATTCCAGCACATATAGCAAGTGCAAGAGGGGACAAAGCTCAGCTTCCAACGCCAGAGTCCTTTGCAGTGAGTAACCAATATCCCTACCCCTGGAGAAGGACAGACCTGCAGAACTAAGTGGATCAGTACCACAGTTCAGGGCTTCTGTCAAGACTATTCCCAGCATAAAAACTCTCAAATACAATTTCCACACAGCTTTCAGAAACGGTGGAACATCCTAAGGATTCCTTGGATGTTAAGTGATCTCCTTCTGCTCAACTTTCACTTGAGTGGAAGAAATACTACGTGGTATCTTAAAATATAACTAATACATTCATATATGTACTGTCTCTTTTTTTTTCTTAATGATTACGTGGTAAATTAAAATGACTTTTTTCTTCATTTTTACATTTTATTTTCTTAGAAAATCCTATAGTAAATGGAGGCAGTGTATGGCAGTTTGGGTTTCAGACTTTCACTCTAAGATGTAGGATTCTCAAAATCCAATTGTTACCTTCAGCAACTTACTCTAAGCAAGAAGCATGCAAAATCTTTTTTCTTACAAAAACTTCACATCAACCAGTAAGGCTTTTACCTCTGGACATTCACATAATTTTGCAGATGAGAAATCACAGGTCACAAGTAGTCTTTGATAAAATGCAGCCACAAAAGGATAAATAATATGTAAAATAAACTGAGCTCGTGTAGTTAAATATACTAAACATTGCTGTTAATTTAGAAATACAGATTTCTGCTTGGTTAAGGAATAGTTTGGAATTGAAATTTGTAATCAAGGATCTGAACTCCTTTTCTTGCATGAATACGTAGGGAGAGAGGAACTTGTGAGGTTAGGGAAGTAGCCACTGCAAACATTAATCATGCTACTTTGGTATTATTAGTCAATAAAACATTATTTTCTTCATTAGAATTAAGCTATATAATTAACTTTTTTTTTTCTCCTTAATACTCTGGCAGAAACTGGCTTGACAGAATGGAGCATAAAAAGTATTTTATAAACAATCCATTCTGTAATTGGATTGTCCTGAAAATATAATCCTTTCCCTCTGGTTTAAAATTATTATTTATAATCACAAGCCTTGGTAAATACAGAAATGCAGAAGTCTAAGCTCAAGCAGAGCTTTTTCAGTTCTGCTGTTCTTTTTCCGTTCACTCTCCTGCACCTAGGAGCATTTTTTTTGAGACAGAGGAAAAAGAGGAATGCACACAGAATGCTGAATGCAATCTTGCAAATGCTTCCTGGTTTTGCTCCCTTACATTTTCTTTTTCAGAATCCTAATGTAACACTTCCCTGCACCATCACTTGTTAAAGCCCCAGCTCCTGAGCTGTTGTGTTTGGCCAGAAATTAAGCAGCTCCCTGCATGAGAAATCCTCCCACTCTCAGAATTCTTAGTCCTCCTTTCCTAATGTTAGCCGAGCAAAACGGTATGTCTTCATACACACGGTGCAACCGCCAAGAAATCAATTCCGTGTGTTTTCCTCCCTTTTATGCTTTTAAAGAACCGCGATCACATTTCTGCTTCTGTTTCTTTTACACATCCCTTCCAAGCTTTAAAGCAGTGTCTGAGCCCTTCCCCTCTCCTCCACAGAACGAAAAAACAAAACAGGTAGAATTCCTCTGTTACTATTAACACCTGAAAATACGATCATGAAACAAAAGCTTTGCTCCTCTGTCCAATTTGATGTCTTTTTCATGCTGCCTCAGTGATGGCCAAATAATTGGTTGTTCACTTGTGTCCTTGTCTCCCCCGACAGTTCCACAGATGCCCTGAACAATGCTCCAAAGACTGCTTTCAGTAGGGGCAAATCCTCATTAATCATTCCTGGCTGACAGCACAAGGGAACACCTGCATCTGGTGCAGGAACCAGGCACTGGCTTCTGGGAGTCTGCATTAAAAAGACCAACAACCAATTCAAGTGGTGGGAGTAGGCTTCTAATAGCCATGTGAGAAATCTCTCCCTCTCTGGGTTTTCCTTTCATTAAATATCTAAAATTAGACCTGCGTCTCATGTTGAGCTTAAAACACCAACATATTCTAAGCAAATCAGGAAATGAACAGTACTGTATGTTATGATAAATGGCTGCTAAATTCTTTATGTCTAGATCAAGCAATGTTAGCATTAAATACTGATGAACTGTCACATAATTTTCATTTAGAAATGACTGCACTTTGAGCTTCATGTCCTGTGGTGCTCATAAATATTTTCCCCTGCTATAATTCACAGATGGACTATACTGACTATACAGATATTTTTACCCTGTAGCCCTGAGTCCACACTGTATATAAACTCCTTTCCTGTGCAAGCACATCAACCTGTCTGTCCAAAGTGTTATCAGAAAGTGTTTGTAGTGCAAAAAGGTGCCATAGCCACCCCAGCTCTCTAAAACCAAATTCCAGCTTCCTATAATAACACTTTCTTGACAGAATAATTGTCAGATTTTTAGAACTGTTTTTATTTCATTTAGTGTCCAGTGGGGGATTTTTCTCCTAATGAAAATGAGGAAGGAGTGAGGAAAGTAAAAGGAAGCTGTTTTTTTAATTAGTAGCGTTTCTTCATGAAAAGGAGCTATACACATATCTAAACATTTAGGGCCATTAAAATCCATGGTAGGATTCCAACTGATTTCAATGGGCTGTAGTCAGACCCTCAGGCCCTGCATCTGATCTGTGATTAAATAAGCACATCTTCCCACACAAACACTGGGTAGGACCACCATGGGCTGGGGATTACCAACGACTAACAATGTATTTTTTGCACAAGTGACTGAGCACAACTAGGCTTTGACTGTGTCTATAAAACGTGTTCAGGTCCCAAACAAGAAAGCACCCAACGGATACAAAAAGTACCTTTTAAAATGCAGGCAATTATCACCCATGCACCACAGTGAAGATTTTAGCAAAGGTCAAAAGGGTTAGTGTAGGAAAAGCTGGTGCAGGTATATCACACAGAACTCAGAGCATTAAAGCACTGCTAGTGCTGAGATACTGCGCATACCAAAAGAGTGTAAAACACATCTAGGATATTAATTACAAATTTATTTTGAAAATATTTTCCTGTGATCCTACAGATCGAATTGATTTTGTAAAGAAAATATCTGAAACGGCCGCATTTTGAAGTAGCTTTTATTAATCCTAAAGAAAAGTAAAAGTCTGCATCTCCATTTGCAAAGCAAAATCGTATTGTGTGCAAACAAGAAAAAAACTTGCATGCAGAAACTTGACGACAACAAAAAAGTGTCAGCCAAGAGCAATCTACGAACTGACATATTTGTGAAATCAAGAGTTAAATATGCATGCATATATAGTTTACACATATTTTCTTGTTTTATCTTTGTATGTATACCTTTGTTTTACAATTATTGAACAAAATTTAAAATACATTTATCTTTTGTACTCAATTGTCCTGTAGGAATGGTGGCATTTGATAGATAAATACTTTTTCCTCCAGAATGCAGATCCATCATCTGTACAATATAAGAAATGATAACACCTAAATGGTCTGAAATAAAGAGATGAAGAAGAGCTGATAGAACTATACAGGCATTCATTTGGCCCAATCTCCAGAAGCCATCAGTACATAAGTATTGCTGTTTTTGTTACGAGTTTCTACTGCGCCCTCACAGCAACAACTTTAGTGTCTATTCTTAAGAATGTCATTCTCATGTGAAGAAAATTGAGGTTTGAACAGATCATTCTTAAGAACAATGTTTTCATAAGCTCTTCAAAAATCTCAGGTCTTGATACTGCCTGTCAGGACCTTATGCAAATATGCACAGAGGTGAGGACAATAAGTTAATACACAGATGTGGTGTAATTATGTTCGTATCTGTTTTTAAAGATGGTAAATATGCTGACAATTAGTGGGCATAGGTATTTCTCCTTAGCAATATACCTCAGTTACAGATGAAAATTACTTAATGTGGGAAGTCCCTCTCCAATTTTCTTTAACTGAGATATGTAGCAAATGGACATACAGGCAGAAGGCTAAAATGCAAATTCTATCTATCTGCCCTCAGGCATGCTTCATTAGGCTTCCTGAAATCTTTTTAAATTTGTTGTGTAAATAATTTCACATATGACTTGACCATAGCTGCTGTTTAAAAATGATTTGTTTCATATATACTTCAAATATATTGGGGGAAGTTCTTCAAGCAGACATTGTTGAGATAAAAATCTTGTTAAACATTATTTTGGTTGTTACTAGAAACTCTGATTATTGTATCATACTAAAGTTTTGAAATCCCTTCCAAAATTTCTTTCTTTTATGCCAGGAATCACTCACATCTCACAGGCTAAACAGAAAGAGGAGACCAGCAAGTTTTTGTCACAGCTGGTTTTGCTGTCTGCTCACACTCTAACCATCTACAATGGATCAGCAAAGAAATTTGCACAGGATTAAAGATGAAATCCACATATGAAAAAGCCTACTTTTGCTCCAATTTTAAAAACTCATTTCTGTAGACCATTTCTATTCACAACCATTTTGAAAATCTTGTTAGAGGGAGTTTCCCACTGAAATCGCCTAACACAGCAATACTGGCATACAGCCCATAAAGCCATGCTCACCCTCCCTCCCACTTCTTTTAAAAGTTGGAATCAGTCAGTTCTCAGAAATAAACTAAAACTTTACATACACAATTTTTCATGTCAAATATTCTGCCAGCTTGAATACCAGGGGAAAAGTGGACTCATTCCAAAAGGAATTAGAATGGAAAGCCAGAAGCCAAAATTCAGTACTTAATGACGTCCCATCTTCAACCCAGCTTTCATCTGCCAGTGTTGAAGAAATGTTCTTGACCTGCTCTAAACTACATGCATAGATCATATACTCCAACGAGAAAAAATGTCAGGGAAATCATGTAGGTAAGCTTCATATTATGAATGTGGTATTCAAAGTCAACCTAGAACAGTTTTTTATTTGTTGCCTTTATCTATCTTAGTACCTGTAGGCAGAAGATACTGCAAATAATAAACTAAAAATGTAACCAGCCTCCCAAATAACAATCACTTTCTGAGACTGCATATTGTTTTTTCACTTCAGTCTCACTCCCTAGCTACTGAAAGAGTCCTATGGAGGCCAATATCTTATTATTTACTTACTGGGGGACAGCGAGACACAGGGGCTGGTTTGCTTATATAATATTAGAACAATTAGCATGTCAGAGAACAAGTTTTTCTTACTTTTTTTCCCCCGTATTCCTTTCTTATGATTCCTAAAGTATAAGGAATAATTAACTGAAATCCAATTAATGTTGATTTAGAACACCTGTTTCCAAAACCCTTTGAATAACTTTTTCATATTTTTTCTTTGCTCTTTGTTTTAAGATGAAATACATATCCCTATTCAGTTGCTCTTAGGAGCCCAGAGATTTGCATTTTCCAGACATGAAGAGAACCTGTGAAGACTTAAAACACCAAAAGAGCCTGATGTGTATTTTAGGATAGCAGTAACATCTTTAACTCTTCCTTTTCCAAATCACAGTCCTTAAGAAAACAAAAGTGACCAGCTTGAACACCACAACCCCACACACTCAATTTTGCCATGATAGCTAATTATTGCTTTGGAAATCTGTGACAGTGATGGAAGAAATAAATCTTTTCTCGCTGAATATGCTTATGAGAGCAGGCACTAAAGAAAGTGCAGGTCATGCTGTAAACACCTAGCGCCCATGAAAAATGATTATTTTTTTTTATGCCATTCACTGCAGGTCTGAGCATCTTTCATCCCCATTAGCTAGTTATCTTACTGGTGTGCAAGGACATTCGAGGACAAGGTCTCCTTTCTTTCCTTCACCAACTATTCCTGTGAAAATGAAACACAACCTGGATCAAAGAACAAATGGTTTTTAAAGCACATCAGCATTGCCATGAAGAGTTTTAAGGGGAATTGGGTTTATATATTGCTTAGGTACCTCTAAAAATCACACCCTGACAGTTTAGACACAACAAAGGCAAAGATGCAGTGAGACACTTCTTACCATTGACCTGTTGTGAGCCTAGACATAGTAATTAAATCTGTGATCGTAAAAGTGTGACCTACTGAACACCTTTTGGAATTAAAATATTTTTACAACTTAGGCATGGTACCATAATCCCATGATATTTAACTGAATGAAAAGAAACCTTTTCACTCAGTATTTGGCTTTTTTTTTTCTTCTTTTTTTTTTTTTTTCTTTTTTTTCACTGTGTCAATGAAATTATCTTACTTTGCAGAGAACAGAGGAAGGTAAGTGAGGATCTCTTGCTACTCTTTATCCTTGAAAATGTTAGATTTCTTAGTGGAAAAATAAGATACCAGCAAATACTATTCAACCTTAATTTCTGATGTACTAGGCAATCTCTTATGAATCATGTAATGTATTCAAGGGATCAACTTGTGTGGATACTGATTAACTGTATCAGAAGGGCCTGTCTCATTATATATCTTGAGCCTTTTTCATTAGAGCAAATCTGCAAACAAACCTTGAGTGTTTAGATTATTTTGTACCATGCTGCATGTCTAGCCACAGATACAGAATGTACCTATTATTTTTAACAGGATTATAGAAAACATGAAAGGGCACTTCCTTAAACAATGATGGTTGAGGGAGAAAAAGCGATTTTGAATACAAAATTCAAAAGAATTGGCAGAAAGAAACCTTTTGCCTCTTTAAAGAGCAGCAGCATATTAAACCTCTATACTTTTGAAGCACCTTTAAAAAATTACCCTTGGCATTAGCATTAGAGTGTTTTACGATAAGCCCTTGAAATTCAGTAATGAATGAAGGAAAAAATGGACAAGGAATAAATAGCATTATGGAGAATTAAGTAAAAAATTAGTCTTGAATTATACAAGCTGTTATAGGTAGCAGCTGGGGGGGGGGGGAGGGGGGGAGGTTACATATTTCAAAGATTATTGATCCTTTTCATGAAAAGCACTTGTATCTTTACAAAGCTTTTTAGCATCCCCAATGGTGTCCTAAGGTTAACACGAATTGAATAAAATGTTGCACGCAATGGAAGAAGGTTTCTTACTGAGTTTCTTTCTACCATCTCTCTGACCCTGTTGTGTTTTGCTCACTCTTTTGCACTACATGAGTGCTATGTAGTCTTTAGGTTGCTCTGCATTCTGATGCTAAAAACATATAGGCTGCTGCCAATACTGAAGGGAGATTCTGGAGAGAATGGATTCCATGTCTTTATCCTCACACAGGTGAGGATAAGCTCCATGAATGCAAAATACAGACTTCATAGACTGCAGAAAGGCCACCACCTCCATTAGGGAATTGCACGTATATGCAGGATTGATAGAGCTAGAATGAGCATGTTCAAAAGAGAGTCTGCACACTGATGTGCAACCACAGTTCCTTGAAAGCTACCACACCATGGACATTTTTAGGGTGGAGGACAAGAAACATATCATAGATCTTTACAGGATTAAATATTGATGACAGACTTCAACTTGTACAGCTAAAAAGAATTCTCTTATAAAAGAACTTCAAATGCTGATACCCCACAGGGGAGTGGAGGGAATAGTCCAACATCAAGAATTGGAAAAAAAAAAAAAAATCCAACAAGGGCTTGATCCTTTAATAAAATTAAAATATTACTCAATTAGGAGGGTTTGTCGAAGTTTTAAAATGCATACAGCCAAGAATTAGGTGCAGAATATTCTACAAGAAGGCTTTTAAACTGCATTTCATTCTCAGCTTCCCACGAGATTGCAGCTCTTCCAAGTGATAGGAGAGATAAGATTTGCCTGAGTATGGTAATTCCTTGAATTAGGTATTGTCTGGCTTTGAAGAAGTTGTGGGGGAAGGGAGATTTAGTTTATGTTTCCAATATTAGAGACCCAAGAATTTGAGACACATCTCTTTCTAGCACAAACAAGTCTGAATACACATGGCTCTGAAGGAAAATTGTTTTGTTCTACAAGTCGTAACCCAACTCCACTTGCCATCTCTCTGTGGTACAATGGGTTAGAACATTACACCTTTGTAGATGCCTGTAGGTACATATGCACGTCATTAAACCTGGAGGAAAATGTTATTTTCAGCTGGGAATCTTATCACATGCATGGGACAGAGGAACAAAGAGAGGCAGGCACAGAGGGGCTCTTAACTCACCTCTGCACAATTACCTACCCAGTTCTTCTCACAGCATTTGCATACCTATCACATTTCCAGAAAGGCTTGTACTGCTGCAGGGCATGGAGATGACACCCCAAAAAGGGAAGGATCATCATCACTGTTTGCACGGGATATTAAAGGTGCATCGTGCCAATGGATGAGGTAAACTGAAATATTTCATGAAAGCTTTTGAACTGCTGAAAAAAGAAAGGTTAACACAAGATACGTGCCATAATCAGTGTGCCCATAGATCAAAAAGTTAATTTGGGAAGGAGACCCTCACAGTGAGAGTCTGGATAATCAGGACTCTATTGTTTTCAGCGTTGACAACAAATAAGGAAAAGTTAATGGTAACACAGTCGCTTTTATTCAGTGCTCTTTTTAAATGTTACTATTTCTGTGCATGTTATCCAAATAAAAATTCTGTATGAAT
This sequence comes from Alectoris magna, assembly GCA_030625065.1. Taxonomy (NCBI): domain Eukaryota; kingdom Metazoa; phylum Chordata; class Aves; order Galliformes; family Phasianidae; genus Alectoris; species Alectoris magna. The sequence goes on from CM060562.1 coordinate 73,833,501, forward strand.
TCAGCCCCGGTTCAGCATCTGCAGCTGCAAATCTCAAATAAATAAATTACTGGGAAGGGGCAGATGCTGACAGGATTGCAGTCTAGACTCCTCACTCTATATCCATTTGGTGCTATTAACCATGACTGGGTGTAATAGCTCTGTGTACATTAGCACTGGGATAATTTTCCCTATTTTGCTAAATATCAAATGAGTATATTCATACATACTGTATAAAGAAAACATCAGAACTAACAAAACAAAGAGGCTAACGCATCTCTTTGCAGTACACTATTTTTTCAAACACTGGTTCAGAAAAAAAAAGTCAAAGTAGATAGGATTTCTTAAAATACAGCAATATTAGTCCTTTATTATTCCTTTTAAAACAAACAGGTTTTAAACACTGAGTACTATCAGAAAAAAAAAAAAAAAGTTGTTTTACAAATGTATGTACATTTCCACTGCATGCACACAGCAACAGAAACCTAACTCAATCAGAAGATAATCTTGTTTAAGTGAATACATGTGCTGTGTGACAATCCATATTTTATTAAGTTGCCCAACACTTCTGAACCTCGATAAGGAAATGGACCTGTTCTGGGGGCAACAAAGATATCTGCTGCAGAGATTATTCCTACTGTATACATCTACACTTGTTAAGAAGCAATGAGGAAAGGCAATACGTAAACAAAGGGAGGAAACAGAAGCAACACCGAAAGTGATATTGAACTAGAGAGTACTCTTTTGTGTAAAGAAAGAAAGAATAAGATTATCTGGAGAGAGAGAAACCACCACCAAAATGTGGGGAGAGACGAAAGGTGCGAGAGTGACGGGCAGGGAACAGCCAGGGTGTGCGGCGGTGGGGAGGGTCGGGTTGCACTCAGAGGAGGCAAAGAGATCTGAGGGTAAAAAGCCAATTAATGGATTAAAGGGTAAGTATCCAAGTTCTGAAACAGAGGGGTGATAATATAGGCAGCTAGGGAGAGGATTAGAATAAAGAAGTGATAACAGTATTCAGCTGAGAGGGAAGGCTGTCAAGAACTGAATGGGAAAAGAAGGTAAGACAATGAAAACAAAAACCTGTCATTTAATCGAGGGCTGTGATGGTGAGAGCCCAGACGCACATGCACACACACACAGAAAAAGAAACAACACACACACAGTTTGGTTTCAGCACCAAGTGTCCTGAAATCATTATTGGAGGGCAGAGACAGATGGAAGATTTGGCCATGATTACATGAAATCAAGTGGGTAACAATGAGTTTGGAGCAATTACCACATGCAGCTCCTCAGTGCTGTCTCTCTGAGCTGCTTGCCACTCAGAGTTTGCTCGTCCCAAGTGTATAAAGCTGAGCCATTTGCAACAAAAGATACAATGCCTGTTTATGGAACTGCATGAAGAACCATGGGCTATGCATTTCTTTTCCAGGGTTTCACAGTACTATAGTATAAAATAGTACTTCTAAAAGCAAGCACAGTTTCTCAGATACTTATTACCCTACTGTGCTTCAACAACGTCTCTAACACTGTCGCAAGCATACTTTGAACTTAGCCCTTTCTGATTAAAATAGAAGACATCAGTGGAGGATAATCATTTTTTCTCTTTTCTTTCACTACTCTTTTGCTTCTCACAGTTTACACTTTTCTGACCTGACAATATCTTGTTTTCTTCTTCTAATTTACTACTGTTTTCCTGTATGTTAAATGTACACCACACAGATAGTTGTTTTTTCACATTTTTTCCAATTGAAAATTTAAAAGGACTTTGGGATCGTAGAAAGGTAGCAATAATTTTAAATGAGAGTAGGATGATTTTAATACAATCTGAATGAGATAGATATAAATTAAGGTCTTTTTACCAGAACCACCAAATTTAAGCAATCATGACAGAGTGCAACTTAAAAAAAAAAAAAAAAAAAAAAAAAGTAACTATTCATTTGTTAAGGGAAAAACATTTAATAAAAAATGTGCTCCTCTTGACTTTAAAATTTTACATCCTTATAAGCTTAAGCCATTCTTAAAATCCATCTTCCTCAATGAATGGGGGAAACAGTTTTTCTAGATATGATTCATGCAACTGACTCTAGAATGATAAAAAATGGCAAACTGCCATCGAGGTTTTGTTATTTTTTTCTTAAGATACTGACATCTACTACTGAAGATAGGAGAAGTGACCCAAGGTCAAAAGTTAGCCACAATTATCAGACAAAAAAAATATCTAATTATAAAAGCATAGGTTTGGATGCTGGAAATGGCCACGGATTAATATCACCTTCTTTTGCTGCTCTGAACATCAGAAGATGCCACAGTCTCGGGCTATAAAGCGACCTTTACATATATTTTGGAGAAGACAGGATTCCGTCACCCAGAACAGCTAGGCTGAGGGCAGATGAGGAATTTAAATGGAAGCGAAAAAAACAGCATAATGAATTGTCAAAACTGGGATGCCCATTTCCCAAGCGAATCACCTGAAAATTATGCTATATATCAGCTGATGTTTCACCAAGTCTGTTGGACTTCCAATTTTACAAATACAGCTGTAGTTATACTGTCATCTTGAGAAGTGGTTTAAAATAAGCCAACAGATTTTACACCAAGGCATATAGGAATCATAGAGGGGAGGAAGGGAGATACATGAAAGCAAAGGGGTGAAAAAGGAAAGGAAGGGTAAAAAGACAAGGATGAACTGTTGGGAGGGTAGCATCTTAAACTGTTGTGTAGAGATACGCCACAAAGATCTGAGTGCTTCCTGCTATTTTTTAAGGCAAAGAAAGATTGACACAAAACTCGGTATTATTTTTGTCAAAAAATGAACTGAATGTGTGCTTGGATTCACAAAATGAAAAGACCACAACTGCATTTCAGTGCCTAACAAGTTCATTCACTGTCAATTAGAATTTACAGAGGACAAAATTATTTATTTTTCCATCTAAAATGTCTTCAATTTCATATCAGTTCTGTCTGATTGATCTTCATTGTCTCTGGAAGTAGAAACCGGCATACATCTTCACAGATAATTTTCTGTTCTTGATCTCTTATAGACACAGATACTTCTCTTTTATTATGCGTTACTGATCTTCAAATTATTTTCCACGTGGCCACAAATTCCAATTGACACTTTCAGTCAACCTCCTAGATGTCATTTCCAGGATGCATCAAGAATCCTCTTCAGGATTCTTCCCTCTCTACACTTCAGTTCCTTTTCCACTTGTTTATCGTACCACATAGATTCTTCTATAGCATACAGCCCTATTAGTAAGGAGCAAATACCCTTCATTATCTTTTTTGTTTGTTTGTTTTTAATTTCACCTTGTAGAAAGGAATGAGGTTCTGAAAAAGGTTCTGCACAGTCTACTTTACTTCTTCAGGCAAGCTACAATCTTTCTAATGGTTCTCTTGAAAAGGCTTGAAAAGGCTGTCGATGTGGTCTACCTGGACTTCAGTTAGGCTTTTGACACTGTCCCTCACAACATCCTCATGGAGAAGCTGGCTGCCCATGGTTTAGATGGGCGTATCCTCCACTGGGTGAAACACAGGCTGGATGTCCAGGCCCAAAGGGTTGTGGTCAACAGAGTTAAATCCAGCTGGTGGCTGATCATGAGAGATGTCCCCCAGGGCTCCGTACTTGGGCCGCTTCTATTTAACACCTTCACTGATGATCTTGATGAGGAGATTGAGTGCACCCTCTGTAAGTTTGCAGCTGACGCCAAGGCAGGGAGTGCTGATCTGCCTGAGTGGAGAAAGGCACTACAGAGGGATCTGGATAGACTGGATCGACAGGCCAAAGCAAACTGTATGAGTTTCAATAGAACCAAGTGTCTGGTCCTGCATTTTGGTCACAACAACCCCAGGCAACCCTACAGGCTTGGGGAGGAGTGGCTGGAAAGCTGCCTGATGGAAAGGGACCTTGGTGTACTGATGGACAGTCAGCTGAATATGAGCCAGCACTGTGCCCAGGTGGCCAAGAAGGCCAATGGCATCCTGGCTTGTATCAGGGATGGTGTGGTGAGCAGGACTAGGGAAGTCATCCTGCCCCTGTACTCGGCATTGGTGAGGCCTCACCTCGAGTACCGTGTTCAGTTATGGGCACCTCAGGACACAAAGGACATTGAGGTGCTGCAGCAGGTCCAAAGAAGGGCAACAAGGCTTGTGAAGGGATTGGAGAATATGCCCTATGAGGAGAGACTGAGGGAACTGGGGCTGTTTAGTCTGGGGAAAAGGAGGCTGAGGGGAGACCTTATTGCTCTTTTCCAATATCTGAAAGGTGCTTACAGCGGGGTTGGTCTCTTCTCACTGGTGACAGGTGACAGGATGAGGGGAAATGGCCTCAAGTTGCTTCAGGGGAGGTTTAGGTTGGATATTAGGAAACACTTCTTTACAGAAGGGTTGTTAAGCACTGGAATGGGCTCCCCAGGGAGGTGTTTCAGTCACCATCCCTGGATATGTTTAAAAACCATTTGGATGTGGTGCTCAGGGACATGATTTAGTGGAGGGTTGTTAGTTAGGGTAGTATGGTTAGGTCATGGCTGGACTCAATGATCTTTAAAGTCTTTTCCAACCTGAGTGATTCTATGACTCTCTGATTCTGAAAGTTCTGAGTTTAGTATTAGACAGCATCTGGGCATGAAAAAATCTTACTAAATTAAAATAGCTAGATACCTAATTTTTACGAGTTTTGCCTAAATCCCAGGATACATGTTAAAATACTTTTTTCCTGGATTGGGAGAATACTTGCTTGCCAATTTGGAATTTGCCTTGTGGTTGTAATACACTTAGTTTCTGGAAAGCTTCTGTACTAAAGAGGCCCTAAAAAAGATTAATAGAAATTTTTGCTATAGTAAAATGTATTAATGTTAATAAGAATGGGTTACTTCATGTCTCATGTTCAGAATACTTTGCAGTAAGATTCATCTCAATGCAGAAATTGGTCAGAGGTTTAATTAGATATATTCCCTTAGAGTATGAAGTAGTCACAGTTTTCTCTGTCTTAAACTGATCTGAAAGATTTAACATGCATAGGTAAAAGTATGTTAAAATAATATTTTAAGGGCAATTGTTAAGAACATTTAAGTTAATACATTGTGATTTTGTGGGCAACACAAAGAAATAGGCACTTTCACAAAAATACACATGAAGAGAAAATAAACAAGACAGTTCTCTGGAAATATTTTCAGTAATATCACTTTCAAGCATTATACAAGAGCAAAAAACATGCACTGAATAAGTTTATCAGTCAGAAATTTCTGTTTCTGAAAAAGTCAGAAGTTTTTGGAGTTAAAATGATGTGTTTGTGACATGCAGGGTGTGACTCAACTGAAGTGAGTTCAACTGCAGATGGCAGTTTCCAGGGTCTGTTCAGCAACTGTACAAGAACAGCTAAACAAGAGTGTATTAGCAGAACTGAAGTTCTGAATTGAAATGCCAAGAATTATCCCAACAAATATAAGCATGCAATTAGTATTTTATGTAAGAATCTTGCTAGAACACTTGCAAGAATCCCCACACAGTCAATAGCACTTCCCCAACGTATTTTTTTTCTATGTTTAAGCTAGTAATGGGTTGAATCATCCCCTCTGAACCATTAGTTTAACCTAAATTTGAAAATGTTGAGGGTCCAAAGATACATTATGTAAGTCCCTTCAAATCATTTAGAGGAAAGGGCCTTCAGTTATCTGATGTTATCATCAAAAATCAAAACTATCTGAATGCCTGATGATTGATCCCTGGCAGATGGCTTACAAGTGTGCTAGAAAGGAAAAATGCCACAGGACTTTCCTGGAGATTACACTAGGTATTTAAATGACTACATACGGAACTGAGTTTTTTCTGGAAAATCACTAGTGAAAAGAATACAGAAAAAAACTAATCAGAGATAGTTTAAACAAAAATTACTATAGTAGGCTCTTATTGTGAAGGAATTTTAATCATTACTGTTTAAGAATTAAAATTGTGCTTTGGAGCCATCTATTTCTTTCCATTGCCTCAGAATCATCTTGGTTGACTAGCCTTGTAACTTAGACATTTCAGTGAAGTTTATACAGCTGGGATCTTCACTTCCAAGGAAGTCCATATATTTCCACTATAAAATATCTATCTATGAAGCCTGAAAGTCAGCTGAGTCATAGGTGAAAAAAAGGTCTTTTTTTTCCTGCGTCTAAGAAAATGGAAATTTCTACACTATGCAGGGACAAAAATAAATTTTTAAAATACAATAAAATACAGGCAGCTAGCAAGGGTAGCCAATGCAGTCTTGAATTGATACTAATCTTTCATCAAATATCTGAATTTTTAGAAAAAAAAGTATTATTCAATCTTGAGATCCATCTTGTTTAATCAGAAAAAAAAGAAATCAGAACTGCTTGATGAAATATGCAGGTGACAATGTTGGGAGATATTTTTCAATACAAAGAATTGTAATATTATGCAAGAAAAAATGGAAGATCTGAACTTGAATAATGGAAACGGCGAGATGTTTAACTGTTCAAAGTGCAAGGTCAATAACTAAAAGATTAATAAGAATGTTTGCATTAAATTTGGAGCTCATCAAGTGGAAACAACATAGAAAGAAAAATACATTGTCACCTTTTGATCTAAGCAGCATAATGAAGGAAGGAAAAAAAACCAATAACACAACCCCACCTGAAAAAAAAAAAAAAAAACACCAAAAAAAGTAGCAAGATGTAGTCTGAAGGGCAATATCTGGTTTCATTAGGAAGGAATATACCTGGAAAGATATTTTCTAAGCACCTAAGAGGAAGGTAGAAGAACAAAGGGAAATGCATGGGCCGTGAATAAGTTCCAGTTGGAAACTTTCTGGGGGGGCCGGAGGGAAATGTCACACAGAATCAATTTCTGATAGCAGTTTTCCAGTAACACCGCAGGAAAGGTGTTGGAGCAGGTCCAGAGGAGGGCCACAAAGATTATCAGAGGGCTGGAGCACTTCTACAAAGAAAGGTTGAAGGAGCTGGGCTTGTTTAGCTCAGTGAAGAGAAGGCTCTGGGGAGACCTCATTGCAACCTTCCGGTACTTGAGGGAAGTTTATAAGCAGGAGGGAGACCAAATTCCTACATGGAGTGATAGGACAAGGGGAATGACTTTAAACTAAATGAGCTGAAATTTAGGTTAGATTTTTAGGTTAAAAAAAATTCTTTACTCAGAGAGTGGTGAGGCACTGGCACAGGCTGCCCAGAGAATTTGTGGATGCTCCAACCCTGGAGGGATTCAAGGCCAGTTTGGATGGGGGCCTGAGCAACCTGATACAGTGGCTGGCAATCCTGTCCATGGCAGGGGAATTGGAACTAGATATCTTTAATGTCCCCTCCAACCTAAGCCATTCTATGATTTTATGATAATATTAAGGATGACGAACAGCAGACTGTGCTCCAAATCTTGTTACCAACCAAAGGAAAACTGTCATTCTTACTAGCCCTGATATCTCATTTGCCAGTAATTAGTAAATGGTACGAGTAGCTGAAGGTATAAATATCAAGACAAGAAAAGGAAAACTACATAATACGACTCCAGGAGATAATCAATCTATTAAGCAAAATGAAGTCTTACACATTTTAACAGAAATAATAAAAGTCTGGGCAAAGCTGTCAGAGTAACTTCCCACAGCTAACTATGACAGAAAGGACAGATGAAATTGGTAACAATTCAGAAGAAATGTCTAGGGCTCCACATAACATAAACAGCTCCTAACATGAAATAGAAAATATTATCGAAAAAGATCATCCAACAATAAAGCTGTATTTTATAGAAAATATAGACTTGCAGGAACTAATTTCGTGAAATAATGGGCCCATTCTTTCTATTGTTTTTTGTCTTCTCATTAGTCTGCATCACAACCAGAAGGAAATTCAAAAGTAGGTTTCATGACCTTATCTGTACTCATCCCGTCAAGGATGGAAGCTCAAAAAGTAAGATGAAGAACTGCATTTATGTGGTTGTTTTGGAGGCTCAAACCCTTCCCCTAGTCACAGCTGTAGTCTAAAGACACACGTTTTGGCTGAAAGAAAAGGCAGAGCAGAGCAAGATTCAAATGATCAATGCTACTGAGATCTGAGGCAGATATAACAGATTTACCTCTACAGTTTCTCTTAAGAGGACTTAGGTCCCTAAGCTTTTTCTAAAGATACTCTTCTTTCTGACACAGTAAAGACTTCTAGTATGACCACTTGATAACAGTACAGCTTTCCACCGTTTATGAGGAAGAATGAAACTGATCAAACAAGCCACGAAAAGAACAGAAATCAAACAGTAATAATATTAATAATAATTCTTAGAAAAAGTAAAAGACGCTGGCAAAACATGATTATAAACAATCCAAAACAGCTTTAAAGGATAAATGCAAGACCAAAAAAGAGTAGGATGTGGTTCAAATCCAAGCTGCATTTGCCATATTACCCATTTACAATTTATTTTGTCCATTAAAAAGTAATGGATATATGTGCACCAAATGGGTACTGCTAAAAGTAAAAGGCTTAATCACACCCAATTAGTAGATATATGTAAAAAACCACTCACGGGAGAAGTAATCATTTGACTGTCACTGCAATCCATCTACAGTTACATAGAAAGACAATTTATATAGACACATAAATATTATCAGCAAATCCTGCTCTGTCTGATAGTGGTGCTAAGACAAAAGAGGTATAATTCCTACCAGCAGTAGGAATGATATTCAGATTGATAAAGCACCTTAAACTCAGTGGGGGACAATTTCTGCTAAATCAGATATTGACTTAAAAGATCAGAAAGACTGCATACTGTCCAAACAAAGAAGGAAGTCCTTAAATTCCCTCGTTTGGAAAGAGAGAACAGTCAATAAATAGAGAAACAAATTGGATGAAGTTCAAAGAGATGTCATTACAACAGGAAAAGAGCAGAGAAAGGTCTCCCAGTAATTATGGGTAATATTTTGTGCTCTTGAACTAAGCTCCACATGCGTAAAGCAAAAATAACAAAAAAAAAACAAAACCAACCAACCAAACAAACAAACAAAAAAAAAGCAGAAAAAGAGAGATCTGAATTTAAAAATATTTTAAAATTATTACTCCACCACCAATGTCTCTTTACATAACAGAACAGAAACCAAATTCATCTTGGAAGTCACTCTTGGGTTCACAGGTCTGAAAGATGTCACACAGGTAGTTTGCAGATACAAAAGATTTTTATTCTTTCGAATATCTGAAGGGGAAGTTTTCAGTTAGTTAGCTATAGAGTCTGTTAATCTAAAAGAAAGGTATGGATGGAATTACTCCATTTGCTTCTCAATAAATTCCAATTAGTTTTAAAAGCTTCAATATATGATGGGCAATGTGGCTATATGACTATCCGTTAGCTTCTGTCAAAATTATTTTCCATAATTACTACTTAGTAAGCCGGGGGTCAGATTTTCCTTTCACTTATACCAGTGAAATGAGACTTGACTACAGTTTCTTTGCTGTCTCCAAGAAAAGAATTTTGCTCCCAGTCTTTTTATTAAGTGCTATATTAAAAGAAAAATAGACAGCATGTCAGATCATATCAATGTAACTACCTCTGACAGAGCTATAGTCATTTACACAAAACCAGAATCTAGCTTACTATCATAGATTAATTATGAATTTTTAAGTAACACAGTCTAGAAGGGAATAAAACCCCTTCTACTTTTACTTCTGTCATCATAAACAGGATTTCTTTCCATCTTTCTACTGTAACTTTAAATAATCTACCTTTAGAGCTAAATGTGAAGTATTGGTTCTTTCAAATATCCTTGCAAATGTCACAGTGTTATGCTTGTTAAAGTCCTACACTCAATACAGTTTAAATTTATTTATATAAATTAATATATATACACATGTGTACATATTTGAGTACACACATTTCCACAATAACTTTACACTTGCTTAGAATGTAATCTTCTCTTCAAATGTGTCGAAATATACTGTTTTACATGCTCCACCATACAACTCTACACTTAATTGCTCTGTGTATTTTTGGTGGACCTAATAGATAGATCTAATATGTTAGGGCTACAAATGTGTTGTTTCCTTCTGATCTTTTAAACTTTCATTTAATATAATAATACATCTGTATGAGATCCATAAAGTATTTTATTTCTTTTTTAAAGATTTTGAAATTGAATTCATTGTTGCGCCAAAATCTGCTTATCCCATTCAGCCACAACTCACAAACACACACTCATGTTCATGCAGATATAGAAACACCTCGGCATGAGATGGCCAAGGGAAGTCAGCACTAGACAAACACAGATAAGCACGCTGTCTATACAGTTTCATGAGACTGCACTAACGATAAAAGACTGCACTAATAAAGCCAGGTGAGCTACACCTGGTAAGCAGTGATCAGTGTCCCTTTAACAGCCCTGTCCTCTCTATTTGGCTATTTCCACAAAACTTGCAAGAATCTCCAATATTTAAGGTTTCTAGTTCTCCTGGGTAGACAGGTGATTTAGCAGTGGGCTAATGGAAAACATCTTTAGGAAACAAAGCTTAAAAAAATGACATTTTCCAAGCCCATGCACATCGCAGAGCTATTTCTTCTTCTACTCTCTGGTTTTACCTTTCCCTTTGCCCGCTGGAGAAAATCAACAAGAAGGGTTCAGGGAAAGTCAGGAAAAATTAGTCCTGCATCAGCACAACAAGGAAAAAACAATTATAGCTACAGATCTCAATCTTGCAACTGCAAATCATCACATCATCATTGCCCTGCATTTCTGAATTTTTCCTACCCCTATTCTTGCTCTTTCTGCCAGACACTGAGAGCCATATATCCCACGCTGTGTCTCTTCAGCTCCACCCGGTACAAACTATCCCTCCCTGCCTAATGACTCTGGAAACCACTTCATCTTTCTCAGCTGCACAACAGCAGACAAAAGAGCAGCTGCCCACCCAGGACACTCACAGCTCATGCCAGTATCAGTTCCAAGGAGGTCCTTAAACACAAAGCGCTGAGGATAACCCACTACTGAAGACAAAAGGCAAAACACACTGGGGCACCCCTCAGATGTAGAACAAACAACTGCTCAGCACTTGAAACATCAACTCTTTCAGCACTGGTACTTAAAAAGACGCAGCATGCATGTGCTATTGCAAACAACATAATGTCTCTCCTACGCATCATGAAAACCAGGCACTTACTCTCTTGTATATATATGCCCACCTGTAGCAATGGGTGGAAAGAGGTGGGAACTGTCTTTCCTTTTTATTTTATTTTTTTTCTCTTTTCACTTTTGTCACATGTAAAGAAAAAAAAAAAAAGTATCTGAAAAAGCCTCAGTTCTTTCAACAAGAAATCAAGATTGAGCTCAGGTTTAGCACATTTCAGGACTCAAGCATGCTCAGCCTTGCAGTGCTTTGAAAATTAAGTTCTGTCAGGTTCACACATTACCATTAACCTTAGTTTAAAGATAATAAAAGGTTAGGGAGGAGGCAGAGATGAGTTTTTTTCTCAGAGCAAGCTGAAAAGGAAAAACCAAACATGATGGTTGCAGAAAAACTGTATTCCACAACAAGTCCTTAAGACTCCCATGTGCTACATCAGCAGCAGTACATCCTCAATTTTTATTGTAATCTTGTGGCTTTTTATTTGTAACTTATATGAAAAGAATCACATTGATTGGGGCAGATTTAACTCAGTAAAACCTATTCTACTGAGATTGTCTGTGCTAGGTGATTTTATCAAGTTCTCTTTTGGTTTCATTTTCTTCCTCATCCCTATCCCCAGGGGAGATTGCAGCCCAGCTTGCAGAGCAAATTGCCCTAAATTGAGTTCTTTCTCTGCCATATACAGGCCTGCCTTTGGCTCCTTAGCTTGAAAACTTTATGCATTCTTATTTTTCTCCATCTTCCTTAACACCCCCCTTCTCTTTCCAATTAAAATGGAGAAGTTTGCACCGATACCTGCTCCCAATTAAGTGCATACTGCATTACCAGCCACAGTCTCCAGATCTCCTTTACCCTCCCTTCATTAGCCCTATTCCTCTGAGGTTTCCTGGCTGTCTGCCAGGGACTTATGGCAAGAATTCAAAATCTTGTACACTTTATCCCCTCAAAATCATTCTTGAATTTAAGCAGCCTGCTCCTTGGACCCAGTATAAGAAATGCTAGTAACTGATTCAAAAGGGAGGAGAGAAAAGAAAGAAAATGATTTATTTAAAAGGTTAAAAAGCTCTCATAAAAGAAGCTAAGCTAAAAGAGGTTAAACTTCCGGGCTAATTGGCTTCCGTTTCCTTTAAAAAATCTTTCTGGAAGACAACAAATGACAGGAAGGTGTTCCTGTTTTATTTAAGAGTATTCATGCCTACGGAAAGCGCATCATTCTCTTAACACCTCAGGCATGTTCACTACTGCTCACTCAAATTACACACCCAGCACAGAGAAGGAAAAAAAAAAAAAAATGAAAAAACAGGCAGCCAGAGCAGCTGGGCTGCTGGGGATTTTCTGGCTTTTTTTCTTTCTTTCTTTTTTTTTTTTTTTCTTTTTTAAATCACCATCTAATTTTCCAACAAATGCGAGCACTGCAGTACTGTGGCATCAGCCACTCTCATCTGACACTTAAAATAACTAACATCATGTCAAGCTGTCATCAGCAATAGCCATTTTGGCAAGTCTAAAACAGCAGAGGGAAGTACTGTATCCTTGCATTACTACTTAAAACTATATAAACTTTCCTCACAGATCATGCAAGTTTGCTGTATTTATCACACAATAACACTTTCAATTGGTTCAGCGTAATTAAATGTCTGAAGGCAGTTGTGTGGAAGTGTGTTCTGCTTTGTGACTCGATATCAAGCAGCCATTTAACCCTCTTATGATAAAATTCTGATCTTGTGAATGGTTTGATGCACAGTGACTGCTCGTCTCAGATGCTGACCCCAAACCGATCAGGTGTCCTTTCCTATGGACCCTAGCAGGGGCTTTTATCTTTTAAGATCCTGCAGTATTTCTGACAACGTTGTAGTACTCCTCACTGGCGTTTCACAAGAGATTTTTAGCATCCTGAATACCTTCAGATCTGTGGCACTGAACTCCTGCCTTCTGTCAGATGGCCATTTTCCACAAGCTACAGCATCCCAGGTTATGCTGAATTAACAACAGTATTTTATAGGAGGCAAGGTTTGTGCAGGAGAGAGGGGAAAAAACACCGCTTTCAAGTGACTTGTCGTCTGCAGTTTTCATTTTCTCCATCTCTTAATTTCTCAGCCAACATATCTTGATGCATGGCAACTCCTTCCTAATGAAGGTAATCTCTTTGGAAAATTATTTTAAAGTGAAAAAAGGAAAACCATCTCATATTTGTTGAAGATGCTTCTGATCTTGCATTTCCCCTGTTATTAAATCCTTCTTTACCAATTACTGTTTCTCATTCCCTTCTACAGAAGGGAACAGAAAAGGGCATTTTAACTACAAGAGCCAATTGTAAAGCTGGCAAGCAATGCAGTATCTAGGCCTAATAAATCGTTCTGCAAGATCTTATTGTATTTACTCATGTCACGTCCACAAGCGAGTGACAACTGTCCCTCACCCCTTCCCTTGCAGATAGGTAACAACATCAGAAGAGGCACATGTAATTATTAGAGCCAACGATAGGAAAAAGTAGCCACAATGCAAAGAAATGCAGTGCATATAAAGTGCTCTAAAATAACCAAATATGTTCCATCCAGTAAATAAAATACTTTCAGAATTGACATATTAAATAATTCATGGATAAATAGTACAGATACATTCTACTATAGTACTCTTCAGGAATTTGTGTGACCTATAAGCACCAGCAAGTTATGAACGTCACGTGAGGTGATCAAACACTCCTGTTTTCCTCACTGATCACACCGATTTAAAGATCAGCCTTCAATCAAATTGAGGTCAAGATTCAGATCCAGAGGTCTCCATTTTACTCTATCAGTGTACCATGACTATCCAAGAAAAAAAAAAAAATCCTCAAAAATGATCTGGCCATCTGGTATTTTTACATTTTGCGCTATTTATCAGCAACCATGATCAGGGGAAGGAATAAATTTCAGTTGTTCAACTAGCTGCCAATATGAGACAATTGTTAGGTCTCTGATTTTTTGACTGAAAATAAAAATCTCTTTTCAGGTTCCCTAAAAGGGGAAATGAGCAATTTGAGAAGGAACCACTGAAGCTCTATGTTGTAAGTTACCTAAAATTATTATACTTGACAAGCAGTTGCCTACAAGTGGCTCTTTTCCTATCTACAAGGGCTGCTCTGAAAGTAATGCCTCCTATTTTAATACGTTGGCCCACAACATCGGATGCAGGTGTTGGTGTTATAGCAGTAGAGGTTGAACCTTCCTGACAGGATTCCACTACATTTTGTTGCCACGTGACAGATGGCAGCAGAGGGGCAGTCTGACACAATGGCATCTGAGATGGAAGCATGAAGCAAAGGTGTGGAACAGAATTCCTCCATGCAGAAAAAAAAATGGCACCCATTGGCATTCATTGATGCTTGCTCTATGGTTCTGGGGACCAACCAGTGGATTTGAGTACACTGAGATGGTCAGTGGGACGTTTCAGCAGTGGTGACAGCAATGTGAAGGACAAGCCACATTCCAGGCAGCCATGCAGATTTTTATGAGTGTGGCATGCAGCTTCTTGTTCATTGCTGGTGAAAATGCATAGCTAGTAATAGGTGCTATGTTGAGAAATATTACATTTTTTAGCTGAGATCTTACTCTATCAATTAGTGTTATTGTGGTCTTTGTACCTGTTGTAGTTTCCATGCAAATAAATGGGAGGCATTACTTTCCAAGTGACATGCATATGTCCCCAAGCCTCCTATCTTAGGTACTGAAGGGGTAGCTGTGCTTATACTGGTGTACCAGAGCCTTGAATTTTCTTGCTGTGTCCCCTCTGGTCAGATTTGTGGTGTGTCTCTTTGACAAAATTAATTTCAATTTCCTTGTTAAATAGTGACAGCTTCAACACTAAGACTGGGGAGCATCACTTCCAAGCAGAACAGCCTTGCATCTGACAGCATCAGACAGGTTTTGAACAATGTAGATTTGAGACCTCTCAGCTACAGGAGAATCGTACCCAAGTTTTAAGATTAAAAAAAAGAAAAAAAAATATTTAAATATAGTCATTCTATGGCAGAGTTAATCATCTGACCATGATATTAAGTCAATAGCCACATTTTGATACAGATCTACTGCAGTTACCATGTGTGAGGCCCACACTGACACTGCCAACTGAATATCTTGGAATTATACACTAAAAGCAATCTGTTTCTGGATGTCATCTGGCTTGCACCTGATGCAGCTTCCCACCTGTTCAGCGTGATCAAGATTGCTACGGTCCTAAAAAACCTCACAAGTGCAATTCTATGCATATAAGGAATTTTATATCAACAAGAAACCTACATCTTCCTACTTAATTGTACAGTTAGATAACAATTAAGCATGCTGTCAATGTTTTAGACTTGAGTATCTTAATTTCCACTAGCTGCTTTTTTGGATCTGGCCCTGGATTTATTGCACATTTAAGTCCTGTGTCTTTTTTTGTTTGCTTGTTTTTTGTTTTTCATCTTCTTAAATAAACTCACTCTGAAACTTGAATTTAAATTTGACAAATGAAAATCTGTATCATAGAGATGTGTTTCTTGCTGTCTAACTTTTATTTTCATAAATGAATGAAAACCATCTAACTTTCTCCAACTCAGATAAAAATACTTTTTGATTCATATTTTGACATGCCAAACACAGCCTGCAGAACACTGCAAATAGGTTAAAAAAATAGCTAGAGAAGGGAATACTGGCATTGCCACTGTTTATTGAGAGAAGAAAGTTACTTAATTTTTTTGTTGTTTTGGACAAAATGAGCAAATTTTCCCTTAATCTGTGAAAATCATCACAAGTCTTTCAATTCATGTCCAGTACAGTTATCTATAGGGCTAGAAAAAGTATACCATATAAAAATAAACCAAATTCAAAGTAAGATCATTTATCTTCCATGTCAGAGACTTCTGAAGTTCTATTTTGCAACGCTTACCTTCAAAAGCAAGATTAATATATTTGCAATACTGCTTTTAAAAATAGCAAAACTAGTCTTTCTGTGAATTTCAGCCACGATATACTTTCCAGTGTTAATTGGACCACATGCTTGGTTTGTTATTCCTCTCAGTCTGCAAAAGGCCCTGGATATGTTCTTAGTGACACCTCTCAAATGTTAAGCAATTAAACTGTGCTTATTATTTCCATAGTTTGTTGGCAACCTCAAAAGGGACAATGAATTACACCCACCCTACGCTCATCAGATCCCATTGACATCAGAAAGGAATAATTATTCATTGATTATGGCAGAGTAAAACTCCAGCACCATAGGAGCATTTCATCCAACCGTTTTGAAACAACCTCCCTTCCCCTGCCAAATGCTTCCTTTTTTTGCAGCTGCAGACAGATTAGTTAGAATATTGTCAAACCATGGAAAAAAACTGAAATAGTTGCAGTGCATTAGAAATGTTAAGATAAAATCATTAAGAAGAAAGTGTGTAATGCAGAACTGAAAGCAAAGTGGCAAATATTACAACAAATTAATTTTGTAATGTCCAAAGGATATTTAAGAAAACATGTTAACTTAATCTGCATCATGAAGTTGTACTGACAATCTATTAATTATAAACCAGTGTTCCAATTACTTTTTCATGCTAGAATCCCCCTCTCAGCATTGCACCTCCCAACACAGCTAGTATTTAAAGAGGAATCTAGAGAAGTAAAAGCTTTCTTCTCTTTACAATAGTCTACTCTTGGGAACACCTTCCAGTATCTCAGGGTTTCTAGCTAATGGTTTATTTCCCTCTGATGACTTCAAGAAATGGAAACAGAAGTGAAATTCTTTGTCCAAAGTAAATTAGTGACAATGAATGCAGTTCAGTAAGACATTTCAGTGTATCTTGAATTCATATGAACCTCCTTGGAAGTCTGAAGGTAGAATTCATTTTCTAGTTTGATAACTAATTGTTGTTATTATTGGGACTATTCTCAACATTCTCATGGGAAAAAAAAATAAATATTTTACAACACTATGAAGTATGATATTTTTGCTACAATTGGTATGCCATTGTCAGAAAGAAGAACCAAGGCATACAGAGGATAACTGGTTCAAGGTCATACACCGAGTCTGCAACACAGACAGGATTAGAATTTCAAGTTCTTGAATCTCTGTACCTCTAACCACTGTCCTCATAATTTTAATAAGTCATTCACTTTATGTCATAAAAGATATGAAGAATACTCTTATATGTCATGAAGTGCTAAAACTTATGACAAATAAAGCACAACAAAGTAGCACTACATGAATACATAATAAATTATGTCATTGTGCAGTATTAAAAAACCTTTCAACTTCTATGGTTCTCTTAATACCCTCAGCCAGGTATAAAAATCTTGCTGTTCTTTGGCTCTTTCCCTGAAGGCACCACTGGAGCCATTCAATCTCCCGGGGAGCCTTATTCTGAAGTGAAGGATGACACAAATGGTCCTTCACACCTGGGGACCAGGCAAAGAAACTGTGCTGGCCTAAGAGCCTTCAGATTTGCTCAGCTTGTAGAACTGCAGCCCAGGGTAGGTGGTGCGTCCCTCCTTCATCTAACACCTGTGGTTGACTTCCTTCAGAGTTCTAAAAGTTATTTTGTATACAAGTCCTCTGTAGTTAAAGGACAGACGCTGTCTTTTAGTGGCTTTTTTGAATAACCCCTTGAAAATGCTATAGACCTTAAGTATGCTCAGTGTTGTTAAAAACATTTTCATCTATTCTTCTAATTACTACATGCAATTTAATGCCTCATGTTTTTTTACTACTAAGAGTCTGTGACACTTACTCCACTTTCAATTACACCAACATAAATCAGGTGTAATTCCACTAAAATTAGTGAACTTTGCTGGTGTAAAAACGGGAGGCAGTATGTAATGACTTCAGAGTATGTTTTCTGTGCAAATCTTCCTGACAATAAGTAAATCTGAATTCATAATGAGATCTCGTCATGAAAACATATTATGTTAGGATTTGAAGACTGTCTGATGTACTCACATTCTTCCGTTTATTGTCTTATTCACATCTAAAATTATTTTATTCATATCAGATTTGAGTTAACAAAATAAATAGCTCCAGAATCAGTACTTGTCTGGATTCTCCATTTGAAAATCTTTAAATCATATCAAATAATCTTCTAGCTTTCCCAGTAGAGAGGAAGCTAAAAAATATTTATATAAAGTGGAAAAGCTACCATAACCTCCCAAACATTATGCAATTTTGGGATGCAATCATATAGAACCATTTTCAACCCAACTAACCATAATGAATGAGCTGCAGTGGTCTCTGAAGTCGCATGCAGCCTAGGAATACCGGTATGCTCACGTAAAATGTCAAGGAAGAGAACTCAGATATGTCAGCATAATTGTTTTTCCCTAAGAGTTTCTTCATAATGCTAGTTCAAACTGCATAAAGATTATGTGATGTGTTCATTGGGAGAGAAAAGGGCTCAGGGCTATCCATAGTTTATCAAACCATCTCTGTAAACATCTCTAAATATGAGCACTGTTTCAAATCAAAAAACATAGCACAAATATATTTGCTATGACATGACTTCAGACTATGGTAGAGCAGCAGGAGTAAAATGAAAAACTTTGCATAACTCCCTGCAGAGCTCATTCCAGAGATGCCCCATGGTGTTACAAAAGCTTATCAAAATTCAGAAGACGGTAAACCCTCCCTTGATCAGTTTTCACCATACCACCAGATGTTGCTGAAGCATTGGCAAAAATAACAGGATCACAACACATACAATAATCTAGCTATCAATAAAAGTTCAAACATCCATTTATGCCACTGGAAAATCAACTGTCCATGAAAGAAAACCCAGAAATAAAATTTATTATAGAACAAAGTTGGCTAAACAAGTTTTCTTACTTCACTTGTTACTTCACAATGTATCATTTATAGTTAAGAAGAGATGAATAGCAATAAAATATTTACAATTACAGATAAATCATATAACAATAGTTATATATCACACTCTTAGAAACTACATGTCCTAACTTTTGCTCCCCAGGTAGCAATACCACTTTATTTGGTTTTATAACAGCACATACATGACAGCAAGGAGTGATGAGTCACTCATATCTTCCATACTTCAGTGAAATGACCATCTCTCCCCAGAGAAGTGAAATTATGGTCATGCATCTTTAGTTCATGCATCAATAACAATTACATTTTAATGTTCCTTGAGGCCTCCAACAATTAAAAGGCTTTGCTATTGATGTTGTTGGTTTGTTTGTTTGTTTGACAAGACCATGAATACATGGTCATGAAATGGCTGATACAATATAAAACTTCAGGGGGAGTTTTAAGGAACTCATGGACAGAATGAACATTTATACTAGCCTCACCTGTTTTTTTGTGTAGTATGACTCACAAAAAGATGAACAAACAGTTTATTTATTTATATTTTATTATTGAAGAAAATGTGTTGCAAGGAATACATTTTCACATTCTAGAAAATAAAATCAATATAAAACAAAACCTATGTGGAACTCAAAACAGTGTTTATCCAGCATATCAATGACTATGAGATCTTGACATCTAACTGTCTAAAACTAAGCTCAGTCCCAAAGGAAATGCCAAGGAAATAGATGAGTCTGTAGAATCTTTCTGCTTGCGCTTCCTTTACCATTTGTAATTAGATATGCTTGGGAAGGCTGGATTTGATGAAGTCTTTCCTTCATGCAGATAGCAAGCTCTGCTTGGGGTGAATATTACTCAGTTTGGTTATGGATGGTGAAGCAAAATGGCATGGTTAGCCAGCACACTTAAAATTACTCCCTTCAGAAAATGGGTATCTCTTTGTATTCACAATAGAATGAACTTGGGAATGCTATGCTCCTAACTTAGGAACATCCATAATGATGGCAGAAGGGCACTGCTGAAAGAGAGCTTTTAAAATAAATAGCTCTGCTAAATCTATTTTTTCTTTTCTTATTTTATAAAGGGTCAAAACTCTTTGTAGTTCAGGTGAAGTGATGTAGCAAGCTTCTATGTTATTTCCAAACTTTCCCAAACTGGAATATGACAGTATGTTCCTCATTACATACACATATTGAGACACAAAACCTTACAGTAGCAACATTTCAGATAGATAGAATAATTTTGGAACTGTACTTTTTAATGGTTCAGCTTCATGAACAGTAAAATCTTGAGAAAGATTGCTATGTTGTGCAAATTAGTACCTTGTAACTAATAATGGAATACCATAATATTTAGTATTTGCAGACCCTTGTTGAGCACCCTATTGTAAACAGAAACTGCAAAAAAAGATTAAATAAACTGAGGTTCTCTGATACAGAATTTGAAATAGTTCTAAGGAACACAGTACTTATTGCTAAGTTTAAAGTGCATCAAGAAGGTCCAATTTTTGACAGGTCACTGAGTCAAAACAATAGAGAAAGAGAATCAAATTGTTTCACTCTGCATTGGCAATCACTGTCAATCACCCATGTCAAAGAAGACTATCGGAAAATAACCCCAATTACTGACAACAACAGATTTTAATACATTTCATGTGCTCGGTAATTTTCAGCTGCCTCAGACAATAGAGGGTAACTATGAAACCGCATTGCAAAGATGTAAGTACTTCCTTCTTTCCTGAGGAAGATGTATAAAATTGGAGAATAGCTAAAGAAAATGCAAAGGATCTGTAGTTCATCCATGTGTTGCCAATCTTGACTGATCACGTTTCTCACTAAGCTTAGACTATTATTAAAATCTAGCAAGGGAAAGATAGGAGGAGAAACACAAAGACTATGTTTTTATGCCAGGAATTTCAGTGGACCAGGGATGATTTTCCAGCCCTATAGACAACTGGCACGGTGTGATCTGCATCCATATGGCTCCTCTACCTTACCTCCAAACTCAGACTGGCCACATCCAGATTACCTATTGAGAACAGACCTCGACCACAATCAACCTGAAGTCTCTCTCTACAAGTGACCTTCACCCTTCTACAGATGGGGCAAAATTTTGACAGAGGCCATGCTTATGATTTAACAGTATGAAACGTACAAAACAGTATGAAAAAGTATGATTTAACAGTAGAAACGACCAGAAAGCAGTTTTTTGGCCCAAGACCCAGCCCAGTTTAACTTCCTAGGATATATGTAGCAATATATATAACTTGGAGATCAGAATTAATCCAATTCTGTAAGCAGAATTGCAAAACAGCAGGGATCACCTCATTAAGAATAATTTTTATAGAACTGAACAGAATCTTAAAGTATAAGTAAAAATGAAAATTTAGAATGCAGAAAAGATACCTAAGGCACCACAGCACAAAATAAAAGCCACTTTGGAAGAGACCACGGACCTGTATGGACTATGAAAAATAGCACAATATCTGCCAGATGAAATAAGATGAAAGACATGCAATGGTTCATATCACTGCATGAAAGTTTGCAGGCCACTGTCAACAATGCACAACACAGGCAGGGAAGCTAAATACAACATGATTTCCAAGGATGAATTTTTCGCAGTTGTATTGCCCATCATTGCACCAGAAGATAAATAGACTGTCACTCTGAAAGTAAATGGGACATTTATTAACTTTAAGCTGAGCATCAGAGCACTGAGACAGCAGAATGTCAAATATCGTGTTACTTAACATTAGGAGAAAAGAAAAAAAGTAGCAGAATTCAATTAAAGATGTATTTAAAAAAAAAAAAAAAAAAAAGATGTGAAGGTAGATGTGATGTGATGGTAAAATGCCAAAGGAAAACTGGCAGAATTAATTTGCGGGCGCAAAGCCTTGTCTTCATCAAGACTGCGGTATTATTAAAGGGTCAAGGAATTAGAACAGACACAGAAAATTCTGAAGATTTCTTGGGTATTGAGAAGCTCTGAAACACAGCAGATAAAAACCCAACAGCTTCATAATTCAGGCAAAAAAAACTCTACTTAGGCAGAAGGAACCAGATCAGCTAAGAGAACTGGTGGCAAGTAATCTTCAGCAAATTTAAATATAATACAATAGCAAAATGCCTATAATAATAATAATAATAATAATAATGAGCAGTGTCTAGAAAATTCACGACTGGCCATGTTTTGAACCAAAATTTAAACTCACTAAAGTGCAGAACTGAGAACTTGAATAAATACAGAATCAAATGCAAAAAAGTAAGTTGGTTACAAATAGTCCAAAGGAATGAACTGACAAATTTCTCACAAAGTGGTATGGTCAAAATTGTAGATTGACATATTACATATTCCAGCCATTGTCAAAAACTTTTGGGGTTTAGACCATGGCACAAAAAGTTTTGTGTCTTTTTTTAAATAGAAGATTGGTATCGGTATCAGTGGTAAACAACATAGAAGTGAGGAAAAATTAGCTAAGAAAGTACAACCCTGAAAATACAACAGTTACAATAAATCTCACTTTAAAACATTACTCCATTACAGAAAAAGTGTATGCTGCAGCAGTTCAGAACAAGAACCCCAAAAGACAATTGTTAGTATGGAATAAGAACCCCAGAAGACAATCATTAGTAAAGCAGACTAGATGGAACAGCACATTTCAAGTCTTAAAACAAAATCAAGTCAGGAATTTGAATTTGTACAAGGGAATTAAAGTTATCAGAATGGCGAGTTGACAATGTTACTTAAAAAAGTACCTCAAAAAGGCAAACTAAAAGACAAGGTAAAGAACTGAAAAAAAATCTAAGAGGCAGGATAGAGATGTTTGATATTGCTCCTGAATGGTGCCATTGGAGAATTCACTGAGGCTTTAACACGTGTGCAAAAACACAGGCTATGTCAGTCAAAAGAGACCTGTGTGGTGGAACAGAATAAATTGTCCCCTGGAGTAAAGTAGTCCTCAATTTATTTAAACTGACTGGGAGCATGTATATATTCATTCTAGACTATTATTTAAATTTTTCTGAGATAGTATTATTAGAATGTACTGCAGTTAAACATGATCATGCAAATGTATTTTTGCTAGACATCTGACACAGTGTCTAACACTGGACCACACTTTACTAGGGAGAGCCTGAAAAAAAATGCATTGAAGTATGTGTTTACAAACATGGTGATCTTTAAAAACCTATTGCAAATATCCTTGATGCAAATGAATGAGCGCATTTAATTTAGGCCTCATTACATCTACCTATTCCCTTCAGTTTCTGTCATCTCAACAAAATCCATATTCACAGTTTCTTAAAAGAGCTAGCCACATCTAGCCAAAATTTACCTTGTTGTGGAAAAAGTAAGCAATTCAGTACATCTCCTTTGCTATGTTTCTTAAAGAAATGCAGTCATACCCCACTCACAGCAAATGGCTATGCAATGTCTCTTGTGCAGACCAGTAGATAAGAGGCTGCTGCTACCTATCTGTAATGCTGAGAATCAAACAGAATGATAGGAATGATATCGTGAATACCTGCTTAGTCTTGCTTGATTTTGCTTCTTTTTTTGCATACCTGTTCCAAGGCTAGGTCCATAACTGCTCCACTTTTAAGCTACATGTTAGGCTAAAGCACTGAGGTAAAATTTGTTTTAACATGGTTGGTGAGGCTGAACCTGGGCAGCTGCTCCTCACCTGAAATTCTGTCATCACTTGCACTTATGCTTGTCTTACGGAAAGTGCATCCACATGCATCCACACATGCATGTCAAATGTTTTCTATCCACCAAAGTTGCGTATGTCTGCTTGGTTTCCTCAAGTAACTTTCTCTTTAAAGGGAGAAGTCTTTTTTTTTTTTTTTTTTTTTTAACCCTTCATATTTCTTCTCACTTCAAGCCTCCTAGCTGAACAACAGATATGGGTATCAGAAGCCATAAAGATAGGTGGGTTAGGGAAAAAATTATCTTAATTTTTGGTTTACAGAACAAGACCAAATGGAATACTTAATAGGCAACCACAGACCGAAGGCTGTTAGCGAACTCTTGTGCCTAAGCTTAAAATGCTGCAAAAAAAGTGAAGACTGATGACAGCCAACCTACCAAACAGCCTATTAAGTACACACTCCTGTGAGGTAAAGTGTTTCATTTTGGAATCTAGCAGCAGAAAAGGGAAGAAAAACCACAAGTATTCAGTTCATGTGTACAAGTCTAAGTCAGAAGGCTGTTACGAAAAAGATAGATAGCAATGCTGCCACTATAATTCTTTTAAGTTGAAACAATCAATGACTACACCCTATTCATGTTTATGCTTTGAACATGCCTATGAGAACTAACTCTGCAGAGAATGCGAATCTGTAGTACTGAACTTTCATGACGTTTAGATCAGAAATATCTGCCTTTTTGCTTAAAGAGGAGTGAGAATAGATTCATGGGGCCATGTGTCTTGGAAACACGTCATGCCTCTGACTGCCAAAGTTATCATAAAAAAAAGTTAAACTTTCAGAAAGCATAATCACTGACCAGTTGAACTTGGCACTTTTAGAATGAAGCTGTGCTGAAAATAAATCTCTCTCAAGCATCGAAATGTACCTGAAGGATTGCAATTCTTCAGCTCAAAACTGCCTTAATTTTTGGTGATCCAGAAATAGAAGTTAAGCCTCATGCCACTTTATTTCTCACTACAAATATGTGAACATGAAGTTAATTCTGTCTATCTACTGGATCTTGTTGGGGATTGTAGCAAGTAGTGAATTATGAATGCTATGTAAAGTGGCTACCCTACATGCCCAAGAGACAGCTGAGTGATCCAAGCACCAGTACCAAAAAGAAAACAAAACAGAAACAAAAACAAAAGCTCATACAGCTTAATCTTTAGATCAGATCACCAAAATAATGCTATAAACCAAAGAACAAGACCAAATGTCGGGTCCTGAACTTCGGCTACAACCCCAGGCAACGCTACAGGTTTGGGGTGGAGTGGCTGGAAGACTGTGTAGAGGAAATCAACCTGGGGATATCTATTGATGCTCGGCTGATGAGCCAGCAGTGTGCCCAGGTGGCCAAGAAGGCCAAGGGCATCCTGGCTTGCATCAGAAACAGTGTTACCAGCTGGAGCAGAGAGGTGATTGTACCGCTGTACTCAGCACTGGTGAGGCCGCACCTCGAGTACTGTGTCCAGTTTCGGGCCACTCACAGTAAGAAAGACATTGAGGCCCTGGAACGTGTTCAAAGAAGGGCAACAAAGCTGATGAGGGGTCTGGGGCACAGGCCTTAGGAGGAAAGGCTGAAGGAGCTGGGAATGTTCAGCCTGGAGAAGAGGAGGCTCGGGGGAGACCTTATTGCTCTCTATAACTACCTGAAGGGAGGTTGTAGTGAGCTGGGGGTCGGCCTCTTCTCTTGTGTCATTGGTGATAGGACTAGAGGCAATGGTTTCAAGCTGCGGCAGGGGAGATTCAGGCTGGACATTAGGGAATATTACTTCTCAGAAAGGGTGGTCAGGCACTGGAATGGACTGCCCAGGGAAGTGGTGGAGTCACCGACCCTGGGGGTGTTCAAGGAATGATTGGATGTTGTGTTGAGGGACATGGTTTAGTGGGAGCTATTGGTGATAGGTGAACAGTTGGACTGGATGATCTTGTAGGTCTTTTCCAACCTTGTTGATTCTATGATTCTATGAATGATGTACGAAGCCAATTATATCCACACGTTCATATGTATGAATTTCTTTCTGATGTAAAGATTCGCTGTTACTTATGCATGGATATTATTATGGCCTCCTTATTATGTAATTATACTATGTATGCTCAGCAGCTAAATGCGTGCAGCTAAAGGGTAAACTGGACATGTATGAAACCATCTTCATACAAACCTATAAAACACATCCAGCATTCAAGATAACTTAGAACGGGTATCAAAGATGAAAGCAAAAGACATATTTCATCTACACACTTGAGAACTAAAGAGGCATGGCTATAAAGTTAAAGGCTTCATTGCATGTAGTCATTGAAAAAAGATTATAGTTTTCCTTTTAGAATGGATAAATAAACAATCTTGTTTTGATCAATCTTTTTTTTTTTTCTCAGCACAAAAGAAAACCTGAAATATTCAAACTTTGTTCATATTATATATATATATATATAATATATATATATATATATATATATATATATATATATATATATATATATTTATGTATATCTTGCTTTGGGGTTATTTAGTGCCTTTGTTTAAACTTCACTTTAAATGAAGAATGTCTACTTGAAACAGAACATACAAACGCTTTATTTGTTTAATGTTAGAAGTGGCATTATTGCTATTGCATTCCTGACATTTTCATATTAAATTTTTCAAAACTAAATGTCTGATTTCTTTTTTACATGTTTACAGCTGTTTTTTTTCTTTCTTTTTTTTTTTTTTTTAATTGAAGCTACTGAGCATATTCTGTCTTTCAAAAAATCACTTCACTCATAGAAATATAATCTGTTTTTTGAGCAAAGTACTAATTGTGAAAAACATGTTGCTTGGCTCTTCCAAAGTAGTAGAATAAGTGCATTCCACAAGTACCACAAGATTGTCTTTGTGTTATCCTAGCTGTTAACAATAAAATGACTTTTTGTACTGAAAGTCCTCAGGGAGCTATTGCAGAGAAGAACCAAAACAGCAGATGTTACCCAGTATAAGTACTGGTAAGTATCAACCAAAAAATAACACACAAAAGATAATACAAGCACTTAAGCATTAGGTGATACAAATAAGCCAAAAGTGTATGCTATTTTCAAGAAAATATGGTACCCAAAGGCACTAATAGACTCTATGGACTAAATAATGAAGTTAGCAGTGTAAAAACAAAGCCTTTATCAACACAGAGAAGTGCGAAAGAGCTTTGAAACTCACTAGCTATTTTTTTTTCCCCTCTAAAAAATAGTAAAATTGATTCAAAAACATATTTTAAAAAGAAAATTCTAGTCTAAGGCCATTCATGTTGCTATTAAAAAAATAGTGAAGACAAAGTGAAGTTTTAAATGAGAAAGACTTAATATTCCCCCTATGATACTGGAAAGGTTTTATCTGAATAACCATCATATAGAAGTCATTTTTGGTAGCTCCAAATTCAGGCTCAAATGACACTCTTCGAAAACTGTAAGACAAAACTCAGGACTGGTTTTGCATGTTTTTTAAAAGAAGAATTTCAATATGACTAGAAGAATGGATATTATGAGTTAATTTTCTTGCTACAGAAAACAATGCTTAAGCCAAGGGGGTGGTGGGGGAAGAAGAAAAGAAAAAAAAAATAGGGAAAAAAAAAGAAAAAGGAAGGGGATTGTTGTTTCCTTTCTCCATATCTTTAGTTTCCACCTCCTCCCCTACCTTATACACAATAGTAAGAACTGCCCTATAGGCCTGCATCTATGTTCTAAAAAAGAGCTATGGTGTGTGACAAAAAGTGAGTGACAAATTCGGAACATGGGAAATGAGACAGATGAAGATTGGTCTTTTTTCCATTTGCCTATTCAGTAATTCCTTCTTTTAAATACACAATATTGAGTAACTCACAGAGACTTCTGAGTACGTACGAGAATGATTTTCCAACAGCGACAGACAAGATTCAGAATGAAAAATTTCACTGCCAGGCAAGAAAAATTTGCAATAATTTTCTGTAATACAAGCAGACTTTTTAGTACTTTTATTGCAGAGGCAATTCTAAATAACAGAGCTTGTCTTATAATAGCATTTCTATAATAATGGTGTTTTATAACAGAAGTGCTATTATTACAGAAATGGTATTATAATAGTAGCATTATTATTGTAGAGTCTTTTCCATAACAGGAGTGCTAAATAAGCCCGTTTGTATTACAGAAAATGATTGCAAACTTCTTCCGTGGTGCTGAAAATGCCTAAGCCTTTATGTCTAATGTGATCCAGATTTCAAGAAGGATCATAAAAATCTCAAAAATTCTTTCAGATGGAATCCATGCTGAAGACTAATTGAAGACCCTGGAAAGGCTCAGCAAATGGTGCTTCTGTCACTAGACTGTAAGATCTAACTCTAAACCCAGACCAAAAGTGGTTCAATGCAGAAGAAAGCTGAACACATCTTTAAGAAGTGTGAAATATTTTCAGTACTGCATTAAAGCGCTAAAATGTCTGAATATCATCTGAGGTGATAAAAAGATGTAATATTCAATAACATTTATATAGCAAAAATACTTTGGAAGAAATCTTATGGTTGTATCAGCAGTATTCATATGAATTTCACTCATCATTCAATAAAGTATATATTACTTTGCCATATACTTAGGGAGTGTTCATCTAAAGAATTTAACTTTATATATAGGAAATGAATAAGTAAATTTTAGTATATAAAATTCAACTTCTTTTTATTGACGTTATCTGGTAATACTTCATTGTTGAGATTCAAGTGAAGTATAGAAGACAGAAAGAATTTAAGTTCCAAAGATACTGACCTTTTTAACATTAAAATAAAATCCTATATACTTCTAGGTTGATACAATCAGATTATACCATCTGGTTAGGATAGAGTCTATGAAACAGTAAAGTAAGAAAATTCAATAAACTCATATCCTCTGCAGGCATTTTTACATTTTTTAGACTGTCATGAAAGCTTTAGATGCGTGTTTGTATGAAATGAACTTATTTTCTTATTGATTTCAGGCCGAAAATAGTTTTGTTGGACCTTTTTTTGCAGCCTGCATTGCTATACAGAACAGTTTTCTCTACAGCTACAATACTGGCTCATAATCACAAACAAAATCATTTTTTGAGATTGAAAGATAATGTACAATACAGAAAGACAGCTTAAAAGGCATACATGGGAAGTAATTCTAACATAAAAAAAAAATAGAAATAAAAATTACTGATTAGCTTTTTAAATTAAGTTGGTGACATTCGCATTCCAACATTTGGTGCACATATAACCCATGCAGTCAACAGAGATTATCTATTCATTCCGAAAATAATGGCACAAGATTTGTAAAAATGGTCTTGCAACCACAAAGTTAACCCCAACTTTGCTGCTTCCTCTGTCTTTAGGATGAGAATATTTAAGCACAGGAGCAAATATTTGTATTGCCGAGTCCCTTGCCTCAGTCAGGGCTTAGTTCTGCCACTGAGGATCACTCAGATTCTCTGATACAGACATTCCAAATACTGCTTTTCCTCCAGAGCTCAGAAGTGTTTTCTCTCCTTACAGTTGGGTTCTGGGTCTCTCTGAGTTATAATTCTTCCCACTCAGTAGTTAGTCAATTTATCAGAGAAGTTCATCACACTCTGCTATTTCTTTGGTTATTCCTACGCTACTCTTATTTCCCAATCTGCCTCATGTTTCTGTACCAGTTAAAAAGTTAATACACCAGATATTTAACTTCTCATTCAAATCACTGCAAAGTCCTGCCACTTCCCCTATATCAAAATACTACCGATGGCGACGCATTAATGGAGGCATTCTCAGAGAGAAAAATTCTAATTGATACCAGACACGGCCTTCCCATGCACCATGTTTTCCTGACTTTGACATTGTGCATGTTCTTTGGGGCATGAAATGCCTTTTTCATTGGAAAGAATATATATTGATTTGTTAAGAGGTGACAAAAAGAAATCAGAATGAATACTAGAATGCTGCATTATTCCTGCATAGCCTATTGGCAACACCTTACGCAGGGAAATCTCTTAAGTACCCACTCATGCCATGCCCTCTCTGTCCTGTTTTCCATAGCACCAAAATCATTAGTATCCTTTCCAGACATTTGCAATTATCCTTCAAAACAATATTTTCAAATATTTCATTTTGTTTTGGCAACTCTGTACATACCTGCACCCTACTCCATGTGTAGCTTAAGCCACTGTTTTATTATCCTCTCATAATTTTTTAAACTCTTGACATACGCATACATAAATTGGGAAATGAAAGTAAATGCTTAAGTATTTTCACAGCCTGTTGATGTACTACTAACTAGGAAAACAATACGCTCTCCCTGCAGACTTCCTACACCTCATCAGCAAATCCTATTCAAAATGAGATCATGGTACGGTGACCTCATTCTGAATGTTACCTTATGCTTTTGGCAGCCAGAAGAAAACACCCCTAGCTCTTGTGCTGTGTTTCGATCTCTTTCAATTTCTCCAGGGGTTTGAATATCTGCTGAAAAGCTCTCTGCAGCTCTGAATACAACAGAAGAGGAAAGGGAAGCAAATGTATGGGGGTGGGAAGGGGGAGAGGAGTGTGAAAAGTGGGGATTAGTTGATGAAAAAATGTCAAGCTGCCTGCAGTGGAGGCAAGAAGGGGTCGAGGGTAATAAAGCCAATTAGCAGAGGAGAGGATAAGAAGCTATATTTGAAATAAAGGAGTGATAATTTTAAGCAGCAAGGGAGAGATTAGAATACAGAAGTGCTAATGGTATGCAGTTTGGGAAGAAGATGGTAAAGTAGTGCATTGAGAAAGGAAAAATGAAACAAAATACAAACCTTAACATTTCTCCTAGATGTTTGAAGTCAGTGCTCCTATATTTTTTTATACTAATATCCACATTGAATGATGCAGGATTATACAGATCTCCTGATTCCCCTGCTTCCTTTGCTTGCAGTATGATTCTTGCTCATATGAATGTTTTTTGCTCATTTCCAAGCAGCTTCTTTCCTTTGTCTTTTATAATAAACTGATCTAATAGAATTCCTCTTCTTGGCTAATCTCCTATATTGCATGGTCTTACAAATATTCAGTGTCTAATATTACTTTAAAATAACCCTGTTTTCTATTTTGAAGTACATCTTGTAATTACTCATTTTATTTTGTAGGCTGTTTGCTGGTACATTACCAACTTGTTTCCATATTTTACACAGCTTGCTACTTGATAATAACTGTGCAGAAAGGGCACGATGCAAAATTTAGGCTTAATTTAGATTCTGCTTATGTTACTCTTACATGCAGAACATCCCAATCTTGAGTGGTTACTAAAGTAACTTTCACTCTCCATACTGTGACAAAATCCAGCACTTTAATACCTAACTATTTTTACTGTTATTGGTCTTTACTCACATATCTTGAACAATATATTTGGAACATAAATAAATTTGCTTCCAATTCAGCTGTACTGCTATTCAGATGTAGCTAGCTTGAATGCAAACAGTCAAGGATTCAAAGCACACAGTACCTATCATTAGATATACAGAAAGAATGAATTCTGTTACTGAAATTAAAACTCAGACTGACTTCAGTAGAATCAATATTCACTCCAACATCTCATGCTCACTATAGAAGCAAACACAAGATTTGTCATTCTTTGCCAGGGAAGTCTAAAAAATTATCTCAAATTGAAATAACTAAAAAGGTGTTTGTGAACAAATTGATCAGTTGGATGGTAATGAGTCACTATGATTCTGAAGCAACAATCCATAGTTTTTAAAAAAGACTTAACAAATTGCTGGTCTATTAACTAGGGAATGTAAATGACCATTTAAATCTGTTTTAGCGCAAAGCAAAGGGAGATAGTATATATAATAGCAATTCATTAAAATGTCCCTAGAGGTGATCTGGGAACCAAAGACTAGAAAGTCTTCTTCACCAGACAAACAATCATATTGAAATGATGGTTATGTTAGTAAACACGTGGAACACCAGCAAACAGATTTTTAAAAGAGAATCAAGCTTCACACATCTATTAGAGGTCTCTGAGACAAATGATACAACCGGGTATATATTCCTTACCAATCCGTTTGTCATGTTTTACATACATCAGATTCATATCACATGTGTTGCAACTTATTAGAAATTCCTGTAAACTGCTAGTGAAGAAGAGGTGACAAAAATAGACCAACAGATCGGGTCACTCAACATAAAAAGGAGTCTTTCTGGTGATAAATGTATCAATATTCATAGTAGAACTATACATTTCTTGTTATTATAGTAGCCACTGATTCCTGAACTAATGTTTCAGAGCTGTAACATCTAATAATCAGAAACCTATTTTCATCGCAGATTTATTAAAAAAAAAGAAAAGAAAAAAAAGCATCTTCTAAAGTTTAAAACTCAACTTTCAATACCAAGTTTGCAAGACTAACTGGTTTTGTGAGCACATGCTATACATTTACAGATATCTCTTACAATGCAAGAAAATTAAAAGGGAATGAAGATGTAAATGAAAAGGTTGTTATAGATGGGTGTCTTCTAAGTGAAATATGTGATAGAAGTTATTAGCATTAACTGATCTTCTCGAAGAAAGTACAAGTATAATTCATTATAATGGCTTAGAAGTGCAATTAGTGAACTATAGTGTAAATGACACTGCTGTTCATAGACCTACCCATAAGAGTAATTATATTTTGAAAACTACTTAGTGAAAAATTGATTGAATAGGTCCTATGGGCATAGATAATTGAGATAAAAATATGTAAACAAATGCCCATTAATAAGTGTTATGGCAAATTCATATATTTACTAGTTTAGTTATAAAGGAAATACATATAGGGAATGACAATTTTCTGATGATTCACTTTGAAGACACATTCAAATTAAACAAATATTTGAAAATATTTAATCCCTTTGGAAACAAAAATATATGACCGATCTTACATTTCACACTAAGACTCATTACAATTTTTCCCTCACTATGTCCTGATGCACCAAAAATGGTGAGGTTCAGAAAGTAAAACTCTACTGTTATCAATTATTTAATTTCTAGAAGCTTCTAGATGTGTAGGTTGTGTGAAACGTGCTAGGTCAGAACAAAAACTGCAGGGATTCCTGGAGCTAAGGAAAAACACAGTTGAATAGAGTGTATTTTTTTCCTGTAAAAGAAATCTACGCATATTATTCTAAAAACTATTCTCGGATTCAAGTTTGAATGCAAAAACTTCAGTGATATCAGAAAAACCCAGTCAGGAATTCAGTGACCTATTAAAGGTATATGCCACAATAGTTGTGCTTATGCTGCTGAGAAGCTTCTTGAAGATTGTTCTAAGTAAATCCTATTTTAAACTATACCTGATTATTTAAAATCATATAAGTTATATGTTTGATTTGATACTACTATAAAACACACTACTACTTTTACAAAATAGTGAATTTTGACATTATTTGATTTTGAAATTTATTGATATAACCTTTTGTTTTGCCTAATTCTGTTTCATTAATAAATAATAATAAATAATCTGCCTGAGGGGAGAAAGGCACTACAGAGGGATCTGGATAGACTGGATCGACAGGCCAAGGCAAACTGTATGAGTTTCAATAGAACCAAGTGTCTGGTCCTGCATTTTGGTCACAACAACCCCAGGCAACCCTACAGGCTTGGGGAGGAATGGCTGGAAAGCTGCCTGATGGAAAGGGACCTTGGTGTACTGACGGACAGTCAGCTGAATATGAGCCAGCACTGTGCCCAGGTGGCCAAGAAAGCCAGTGGTATCCTGGCTTGTATCAGGAATGGGGTGGTGAGCAGGACTAGGGAAGTCATCCTGCCCCTGTACTCGGCATTGGTGAGGCCTCACCTCGAGTACCGTGTTCAGTTATGGGCACCTCAGGACACAAAGGACATTGAGGTGCTGCAGCAGGTCCAAAGAAGGGCAACAAGGCTTGTGAAGGGATTGGAGAATATGCCCTATGAGGAGAGACTGAGGGAACTGGGGCTGTTTAGTCTGGGGAAAAGGAGGCTGAGGGGAGACCTTATTGCTCTCTTCCAATATCTGAAAGGTGCTTACAGCGGGGTTGGTCTCTTCTCACTGGTGACAGGTGACAGGATGAGGGGAAATGGCCTCAAGTAGCTCCAGGGGAGGTTTAGGTTTGATATTAGGAAACACTTCTTTACAGCAAGGGTTGTTAAGCACCGGAATGGGCTCCCCAGGGAGAAGTCACCATCCTTGGATGTGTTTAAAAACCATTTGGATGTGGTGCTCAGGGACATGATTTAGTGGAGGGTTGTTAGTTAGGGTAGTATGGTTAGGTCATGGTTGGACTCAGTGATCTTTAAGGTCTTTTCCAACCTGAGTGATTTTGTTCTACTAATTTCTTCTCCTGTGAGAGGTCCAAAATCTTTTCTTTGATGTTGGCTTTGTTTTGTTTTGCTTAAAGACTGCTTTTTCTGAAGACTTGAGTGAATTAATAAATTTGTGCAAATCTTTTATTCTAAAGATAAATGTTTAATCAACTCTTGCAAGCACTGAAAACACTGTATGGAGTACTATTTTCCATTAAATTTATCTATGTAATTATTAGAGATTCAGCTGCAACTTAATTTACTTGATTACTTAACATAGGAAACAAGAACTATCAAGTATCGGTTCGTGTGTTTGACTTTAAAGGTTAATTCTGAGAAAGAACTTTACATGTGATAAGATATGAGACTGATCAAGACAAAAACTGATGCTGGGTATTGCTGTAAAATGTTTCAGTTTAGGCCCATAGGAGTTCCAGAGCAAATTGTTCCTGTTAATCTAAACCCTTCATCAATCAGGTGTAAATTATAGCACACGTGACCGGTTGCCTTTCGCATTCTAGAGTTCCCTATAGAGAACAAGAGAGCCAAAAATTACTGATGTTCAACTAAACTGAAGTCTCTTTTTTGCTCTCTTGAGGATAAATTCCAACACATTAGAAGAGACAGCATTCACTTGAAACCCATATCAGGAGGTCTCTACAATATCAGAGATGAGCCAAGCCAGCGTCTTCTAGAACAACATACCTTGCTTTTCTAGAATGGGGACTACGAAAGGTAAACGTATTGATACAGGAAACAAAATTAAGAGCTTTCCTACTATCTGTACTTCTTAAGCC
The DNA here is from genome assembly GCA_030625065.1 of Alectoris magna. NCBI lineage: Eukaryota > Metazoa > Chordata > Aves > Galliformes > Phasianidae > Alectoris > Alectoris magna. Next base: position 73,868,172 of record CM060562.1, read on the forward strand.
ATGTGTCCTAATTTTCCTTCAACAGCTTACTCAGAGAAATCTCTCCAATCTGGATACTTACAAGTTAAATTCTTTATAAAGAATAGGAGCAAAAGACTTACTTCCAGCACTCATATGAACCTAGCTGTCAAAGACTTCCAAAAGTAACACAAGGGATAAACCCAAATCTTTAGCAACAAATTTAAAATCGAGCAGTTGAGTGACCCAACACTGGATACCTGAACTACCATGCAGGAGAACATTATCACTAATTGAATTGCAGCCACTGAGGGAAAAGCTGAAATTCTTGCTGTGCTTGTGATCTTCGCTCACCTAATTACGAGTAGAGTTAATGTATGAACAGACCCCATGATCTGTAAAAGCAAACCAGAAATGTCAAGCTTTGAGAAGTATAATCAGAATAAAATTAGAATATTTGAGAAAAGGTGCAACTTAATGAAGGTTTTCTCAAACTTTCTAGAAAATCTTGACCTTCTTTTGTCTCACCTTTTGTCTACCTTCATGGAACTTTCTGAGTCAGCAATAGCTTGATCTTTACATGGTAAAGGCTCATAAAGACGCACTGAAAGGATTTACACTAACTTATCCATCATGGATTGCTGCATAATTATAGGTAGTTAGCAGTTAGCTGACTTAAATAGTTGTACTTTGTAATTATCTCACCTATTATCACCTCTCACTCCCCAAATGAATGTTTCTGCATCCTATTCCAGAACTGTCATCCACTAGTGGTTTAACAGGTACAGCTCCAGATTGAGATGTAGGAGACTTGGAAAAATATAGTAATTCTATCTTGCAAGTCCTTTGACTTTTCCATGTGTTTATTTCCTTGTCCACTCCTTGCCATTCTTACCTATTTAAATAATGAGCTCTCACTGAAATGAATTCTCATACATGTTCCTATAAGATGAGCTTAGCATTACTGTCTCTCAAAACATACTATTAATACCATCAACTTATTAATAAGGATGCTCCATAGATGTTTAATTCTGTTGAATTATTGTACATAGGCACAACATTTTTTTGTTGTTGTTACAAAAAGTTTTAGAAAGGTAGAAAACACTTCATTTCTTTGTCTTCGCCCTTCTAAATTCTACTAATTCCTACTTTAATTTACTGGAATATAACATTACCACCTGTGAACAAGATTGTGAGCTGCAATTTCAGTTGTTAGGTCTTTATATCAAAGGTCTGGCGTGAAGCCTCCAGTTTTTAATGACAACTTATGCTGAACCACCAAGAATCATGAACTGCAGAAACTGAAGATATATTTAAGTTCTTTGAGCAAGAAACAAAAGCAGATACTCAAAATCTGTATCTTTGTAATTAAGTCCGAATACTACAGTCCTTTATCTTTGGCAGCTGTTTAGGTGCCTGTGTGATTTACAACGGCTACTGAAATCCACTTTGCAGTGAGTGGACCAACATCTACAAGATTTAATTTCTGTCATTACTGTTGTCATAGGATGCAGGACGTGCATTACCCGAAAAGGAAGTATATGTGAAAGATGCCGGTAATGCAAAACTGAAAAGATTTAATGGTTGCTTCCTGTACTGACCCTTTTCTAGGCTAGTCCATGATCTTTCATCTGCTGAACCCAGGGTACTGGATATTTCCCAGATTTTCCTGAATAAAATCTCTGTTTTTTCTTTAGATAAAATCTATGCCCTTCACAACCGTGTCTTTTTCGACTCAAAGTATTAACTGCTTCTTAAGCTTGTGAGTCTTCATTTGTTTGAGCTGATAAGAGCTATCTTTCAGCTAGAATAATAATTCCCAGGATTGCAATAAGTTCCAATCATTCATTGATTCCTCTTGTGTTTTCTTTAAATAGGAAATGTGTTAGAGAACTCCATACTTCTCAATCATTTTCTACATCTCTGAGACTTTCACTTTCCCCTTTGCTTACGTTTGCCTCTCAAACTTAGCTAAGTTCTGAAAGAAAACGGGATGACCCTTTCCATTGCTTTCGTGGTTTCTACTGGACCTAGGAGTTAAACAAGTTGTTTCGTTGAAGGAACATCATTAAGAAAAGAAAAAAAGTTTAAAGCACTGATGTTTCAGAAGTTATCCAAACTCTGAAATTTTTATCATCAGTTACAAAAATTGGATTATTAATGAACAGTTTGCTGTTACTTTTTTTTTTGTTGTTGTTTGTTTTTTTTTTATTATGTTCAAAACCATTTATTTGCCAGCAACAAAGTAGCCAGCTGTATGACTTGTTTCCATGTAGATAACTTCTGAATGGATTTGAACAAAACTCCTTCATGACACACAGCACCTGCTAAACTGCGGAAAATCACCCACAGGACTTATGATGCATGCAATCTAAGTATGTTTCCATTAAAGGGAGAGGTTTTGATACTTTTCTTTACTAGTAACTGTTTTGATGTGGATCAGATTTTAAGAATTCTAAAACTGTTTAATTTACACTTAAAATCTTCTTACACGATTTTCCTCTTAAACTTTTAAAATTCTTGAAATTACCACTTTTGTTCAGACATTTTACCACAGAATCTTTATACCTTACTTAAAATTCTACTAATTGCTCCTGTTTATGATCCATTCCCAAATGACTATTGCATTTTTTAAAGCCACTCTGTTATAATCAATTTATATTTGCTCTTGATTAAAAAGCATATTGTGCAAGATACATAAAATACTAAAGATACAATCAAATACTGAAACAAACAAGAAAAACTAAAATACATGGCTTTATACGAAAAAAAAAAAAACACCTTACTACCAATTTTTTATTAAGAAATGTTGCTATTAAAATTATGCTTATTTCCATTAAGGAATTCCATAAGTAGTCACAGGCTAATTTATAACTGAGACTCGTAACTTACATAAATATTTCATGCACAGTTATCACAAACTTACAAAAGTTTCCCACAGACTCTCCTCTCTCATCTTTCTCAAACTTTTCTCCTGCCATGGGAGAAACATCAAGCCAAAACCAATTCCGTATAGGCCTGAAGTGACTCAATTACACTTGACTCTGAAAGTAATGCATCCTATTTATTTTCACGGAAACTACAACAGATACAAGGAGCACAATAACACTGCTTGATAGAAAATATTCTCAGCTGCAAAACACTGTTTTTTAACATAGTTACCACCATTAGCTGTGCATTTTCACCAGCAATGAACAAGAGCTTGCATGCTATGTTCATGCACGACACACCTTTGCTTCATATGCACTTCCATGTCAGATGCCATTCCACCAGTCTGCCCCTCTGCTGCCATCTGTCACACATCAACAATATGTAATGGAATACTGGCAGGAAGTATGGTTCAACCATAGTCCATTTAACCCATTGACTGTGCTTCAGCCTCTACTGACATACCACCAATAGCTGCCTCTGATGTCAAGGGCCAACATTATAAAATAGGAGGCATTACTTTTGGATCAGGCCTTGTAATCACATACATACAGTGTTGTATGCAGATGTATAAGCCCTGACTCACAATGCTGATGTTCCCCATGATGTTCACCAGCGGCTTTGCTATTGTTATTTTATTTGGAAGGCACTTGGATGCAGCAGTGACAAACAGCAATACAAAACTCTGCAAGGGTGGGTGAAAGAGTATGAGACAGAAATAAGAATGAGAATAAAGTCATTTTTATCACACTTATCGTAGTTTGAAATTCATAATCCTGAAATTCTCTGAACAATGGATTTAAACTACAGTCAGCAATTTATGAGGAAGAGATTCCTCACATTAGCCTCCTGGTGCGCGGTGCCAAAAGGTCAGAAACATTGAACACGATTTAAATGTGTAAGCTGAGATTCTATATAGAAACCACACATCCTGAAGTGGTGTGAGAAATGACCACAAGCTCTTTTAACACTAGTTTCTGTCACAAAGCAAAAACTTCTCTAACACCAATCTCCTGATTATATTTTGCTATTCCACTAGTTAAAAATGCAAGGGAGAAAACTGCCTCTTCTTACTGCCTGAATATTCCCTATTCTGGTCTCAAGAAATCTTGATATGTTTGTCTTTGGACACCTAAGTTTGTTTCCCTCCTTTGGGATATTAAAAAACTGAGAAATAAGTCACAATATTATTTCTTTAATTGTAGAAAATGCTTTCTTAAAGTACTTCTTCACACACATTATATAAAGAATATACTCCACGTTTTAACTGTTCAGCTGTCCTTAACGTGGAGTCTGAGCATAAAATTGGCACAAATAAAACGAGAGTCACCCTCTTTTCTTTGTATCTGCTAAGAATGTTTTAAATCTTTTTACGGAGTGACAAAATAGAACAGAAATTTTATAATTTATGGTTCACAGGATGCAACGATTGATACTATATAGAAATTTAATCAGTATTGCAGAGCTCGCAGACATCTCACAGTAGGAGGTTCTTTTGACATTTCATGGAGAAATAGGCAAGATGAGGTACAATATCTGTGCATATTTCAGTACACTATGCATTTTCTTAAGCTTTTATCCTTTTATGAGTTGTTACCCTCTTGAAGGGTGCATTCCTTTGAAATGTTCTAAATGTATGAAGGATTGAGGCTCCCACCTCTGGTTGAAGCAAAACAGTGTTTAGAAATACCTGCAGCAGTTGGCAAAATTTTTTCCAGGTACGGACTTAAAAAAAAAAAAAAAAAGAAAAAGAAAACCAATACACATCTTTAACACCTTTTCCATACCTGAAACCTGTCAGGTATACAGCACATGGCTGTAGTCACATAATCTGGCTACAGGCCTGATGTCACGGGGAGTTACAACCAGGAATATTTTGCCACAGAGTCTATCAAGGCTGTCAGAAATAAAAGCCAACTCACAGCCTTGGTCCCTTACCTACTCATAAATATTCCATTTCTAAGTTCCAAGCAACTAAGAAGTGAGCCCCGCTATGGGAGTATAAAATGACTGTTTTCATGTTACACTTTAATATTCTTATTTGCTTTATGTTGTTTCATGTGACGAAAAGACAGTGCCATAATCTCACTTCATCTAGCAGCATTCTATTATTCTTAATTGAAACAAGTTTGTAATAAGTTTATATGTCAAAGTCCCATAATTACATTTATCACTATTCAATAAATCTACTTATTCATCTTTTGATATTAGTGCTTGTTGTACTAAACATCTGAAGCCTTAGATACATTACCACAAACCTGTGATTATGGCTGTTACTGCATAGCTTCCTATTGGGACCGTAAGCAGCTACATAAAACTTTTGATAAACACTATTTGATACATTATTAAACATTTTATATTGCTATTATCTACCATTTTTTCTCATAACTCAAAGTTGTGGTTTAAATATACGAAGCACAGTACTCACTGTTTTGGTGGAATCCAAGTTCAGAGAGCTTCATCTTGAGGATAAATTATTATAAAATACTCAAATAGACCAAAATTAAATATCTGGTCAGATGCAAGCAGCTTAATAAAATGCCCACTATATGACGAGGTGAAAGCCTTTTTTGAGATTTTGCCGCAGGAACAACAATCACAGCTATAAATGCCTTTGAGAGGAGCTGAATGAAAATTTATATATATATCTCTTTCCATTAAAAATATGCAGCATTCGTTTTACTTCAAGTGTAATCACCTTGTCTTAAAATAAATGCAGAAAAAATTATTATTCCAGTGGAGAGGCCGACTCCAGAAACGCTTAGTAATTAAAGATGAACTACTGGCTGTTTCTTTCCTTAACTTCTCTGTGCCCAGCGCAGGAAGGACATTGATATTCATGAACCATTTGGAAGGAGAACCTCCACAGTTAAAAGATCAAATAATAATCCCTGGACATAAAACTATTTATTTATTTATTTGTACGCAGAATTAGCTGAGCTTATAGCGGGACTAATTCATAAGAGATTTTTTATGTCTAAAGCAGAGACTGGACAGAGTCATACAAAATACACAAATGAGAGCAAGAGATTAAAAGAATCACTCCAAAGTGAACATCCACCTCTGCAAAGCAGAATCCAGAGACAGTAAAACGGTAGCAAATTAGCATACAGCATTTCCTTATTATACATTAATTCAAGATTACTGCACAAAATAAAGAAACAATTATTTGAGATTAAAACTCTGGATAAGTAACAGAGCAGAAAGAGTGACTCAGATTCCAAAACTAAAAATATTGATACTTCTGTATATTCATGGATTAGATGGCTTTGTCCTTTTATATCTTCCCAAATAACATAAAATTATTTGATGTTAGACAATCAAGAAATTCCATTCCAAAAGGAATGAAGCACGACCACCATTTTTTAAAATGTTGTTTTATTTCAATGTAATTCAAAAATATGGTACCAAGCAGTCTATTTAAAATAAACAGAATCAGATCAAGTCAGGATAATCTATGCCATGGTGAGATATTAACTCATGTCAAAAATTCTGTGTGACCTACAAAATTCTATCTATAAATTCTGTGAACATTTTTGTTTACCACTGTTAAACCTGGAAGATGCAATTTGGGTTTACATGTCAGTATTTGTCAGCAAAGCACCAAACTTCATCTGGAGAAATAGAGCATGAAATCACTTTCTCACCCTGCTTCTGTGCATCATACCTAACAACACTGGAACTTTAAAAACAACAACAACAAAAAATCTACACCACTACTAAAGTGGTGTAAAAATAAATTGTCAGATTATTTTCTCAACTCAAAATCAAGTCGAGAATTACACACACTACTGTTGGCATCTGGAAACCTGATCACTTCATTGCGATCCCTGTACCGCTACCTTTACCATTCATTTTCCATAATTACAAACAAAAGCTAAAAGAACTTCTAAAAATGAGACTTAAAATGCATGTTTAAATACTATGGTTACGATAACACAGTAACAAATAGACATATTTCAATTGTCTTGGGATGCATAGACAACTATTAGTGAGAAAGCTGTTAAATGTTAAAGATTTACATGAGTAAAAATATTAGATTCTAAGACTAGATTCTAAGAAAATTGGGCTAAGCAAAACTAATATTCCTTGAAAGTTCATCAGGATGTTCATGTAGGCTTCCAGAATAAGAGCACAATACTATGTCTCCCTCTCCAGCTTTAACATCAGCAGACCTCATTCAAATTACACATCCTTCACTTCATTTAGTACCTCACTCTTAATGGGGCACAGCACGAGAATCCAACGCTAATATGCTGTATATAATACAGATGAGTTTTATTTATGAAAAGAGTTATTCATAGACTCATAGAACCATAGAATTATATAATGGCTTGGGTTGGAAGGGATCTTGAAGACCATCTAGTTCCAACCCCCCTGTCATGGCCGGAGTTGCCAATCTCTAAATCAGGTGTTAGATTGGCACTAAATTAGGTTGCCCAGAGACCCATGAACCTGGCCTTGAACACCTCCAGGGATGGGGCATTCACAGCTTCTCTGGTTTTCCCATTCCAGCACCTCACCATCCTGAAGGGTTTTTGTTTTAAGACGTAAGTGTATGTTAAAGTAAATATCGCAGATTCATTTATGTATTTGTCTCATGTCTGGATTCATAATTATTCAAAGCAAAAACAAAAAAAAGTGAAAAGCATTGTTTTGAATCAACTCATTTGAGTTTGTTTCTTTCTTTTTACTATAACCCTGTTACAAGTTATAATGCTGTATTTTCACTTCTACCTCAATTTTATTTCAGTCTCAAGTCTCATTTCTACTTCAGTCTCACATTTGTAGGGAAATAGGGAAGGAAAAGGAAATTTCTAGATACTCTTCCTCTACCCAGGCTGCGAAGCTGATAAAATCATCCTTTAGAAAATACGAGACTGAAATCTCAAAGGCATCTTTGATATTGGTCTGCAAATAGAGGTGAAGGATGAATGAGAGTGATCTTACTGACCTGGCAAGGTACATGTGTTCCTTGAAAAAAAAAATCTTAACTTGTTCCCTTATGTGAACTCAGTGAAGAAATCTAAAAACTCAAAAAAATCTAGCACATTTAGAAGGAGATCTAAACTCCAGAATAGAATATTCTATTCTAGAATAGAAGCTGCTTAAAGCTTTTCACAGTTCTAGGACTTCTCTTCAAGCAAAGTCCCAGACAAGGGTTTCTATCATTCTATTACAAAATAGTGCAATTAAAAGTGTAAATTTTAATTAGGCATGTGATGGAGGAATGGAAACAAAGAAAAATCAGTTAAGGCTTATTAATCTGTAGCTGCTTACTCAGGCCTTCTTTGGCTGGCACAGCTGATTAAGAGAATGATTTATCAGTCAAATGACAGTTCTGTTCTTGACTGCTGCTTTCTGTTCAAGCTTCCACTGTCCTGTTTTTATCCTTTAATCCTTTGCTTCTTCTCTTCTTACCCCATTCTATTATTTGTGTTACTATTGAAGGGAAAATAAATAAATAAATAAACAAAATTAGGATTCAACCTCTACGTCACATCAACCTAGAGGGAAATCCTTGTCAGAAAAGGATAGAGATTTGATACTGTGGTTAGCCGATAATTCTTGTAACCTGCTCCAGAGATGGAGCCATAATCACAAATGCCCACAGCCTAGAACAAGGCTATAAAATTGTACATCTTCTCTGATGTTTTTTTTTTTTGTCCTTGAACAGACTGCACTAAGATTCTCAGGTTGGACCCATCCTGAGTATGTAATGTGTGTTTAAAGAGAGAAAGTTCTCTCACAGTTGCAAACAGAGCTAACATTTTGGTGGGGATTTGAAAGTTAAGTTGTTAATGCATTCTTGAATTCTCAAGTAACTTGGACACTGCAAATTTTAAAGGAAGAGAAAAGATAAACACCGAAGGGGTCAATAACAAAACAAACTGGGCTCTTTACACTACAATTAGTTGCACCACTCTTCTTACAAGGCTAACAGTAAGCACTACAAATATAAGACAGAACACTGCTGGTAACCAACCTATAATCAGCTTACCCCCACCTGTAAAGGCAACCAATATCCGGAAAGTGGTTCTCAGAATGCCTTTAGGGAATGTGTATTTTTTGAACTAATTAATCACTGGATGTCATCATTGCTACACTCCAGTGCATATGAAATAGCAGTTCTCTGGCACTTGAAAATCTTTGGCAGAGGGAGGTTCAAGTAAAACATCTTAAGAGAAATCTAACTTCAGCGCAAGAGAGATTAGCAGGAGCTAACTCCAAGGTAAAATAGGTAGTTTATCAGTACAGCTTTTGTAATATGGACGAGTTTCCTTATTATCTGCACTATTTTCCTGCATATAATCCGCGTTCTTCCTTTTATCCCTTTTAGTAACATCTTGAGTGAATGCCTTTGTGGGGAAAGTGAACTCGATAGACATCTATCGCAGGAGTAAAAGCTATTGAAGCTCTCTGCCAATATACATCAACCCTAAGATTCTTGCCAGTATGGTGTGTTACGGGAAAGAAAGACAACATTTTTTTTCCAGATGTTAGTCTTTTTGTCAAATGTACAAACAGAAGTAGGACACCAAAGCATGAATTTTCACTACTGACCCTAAGGCAGAATATGAACCCAGGTCTCCAGAGGGGAAAGGCTAATGCACTAACCCACTGCACCACCAAGTCCCCTTCACTTTCCAATTATCACAAAACCTCTCCTACTGCTGTGACATTGTCTCTGCCACACAGGTCAAAAAGTGAGTTACTGTCAAAACTGATTCATCTACCAGTTGGCTCAGGAATGCTATTGAATAAAATGACTGGTGCTTTTCCTGAGTATAGTTGCAGTAACACAGATTTACTTTCAGGCTTTTTTTTAACGTGAAATCATGACTGCTTGTTCATTCCTACACTATCATGTCATAACAGCCTTAGTGACATCTTGTAAGGGGAAAAATTCTCAATAGCACCTCTTTCATAATGAAGTTCAAGTTTATAGTTATTATAGCACAAAGAACCCTGCTCAAATGGTGTCATTTCCAATGCATAAAATGATGTATGACAGGCCTGTTCTTAAATATGTAGCTGTATTACAAATGTGTTCTAAATATATATTTACTTTCTTTTAGCACGCATTTTAATTATGAACAAAGTAAGCTGAATGTGAATTCAGAAAACATATGCTTAAAACTCAAAATACCACAACAGATTTCTTCCTCTTTAACTTTCCAATATTCTACACTTTATAAAAATAAATGCATTATCAAATGACCCTCTATAATGACTCACAAGTGTAGCTGATTTTTACAAAATCCTCAGTGCTCATGCCCTGTGTAAAATCATATGTTCTAAGTTGGCAGATTTACTCAAACGTTGAAAAGCAATTTTCCCAAATACTGTATCAATGATATACTATTTCTCTTCCTTGAATGAGTTAATTATTTTAGACCTGCAGATTAAAAAACTCTATGAGGTTTTCACCCGTGAACCTTTTATGCTCACATCTTGAGGTTTTGCGGGGGGTTTTTTGTTGTTTGGTTTGGTTTGGTTTGGTTTGGTTTTTTGCCTCAATTTATTATACATGCTTACTAAAGATGCTAAATATTTATGAAGTCTTTGGGCTCAATGGTATGAATCAGTGAGTACCAAATTAGATATTTAACAGTTTAATCAAAATCTTCAGTTTATACCATTATCGAAAGTTATTTTGATCTTTAAAGACATTCCTTTATCCTAAACTTCCATACACTTTTCAGCTCCTATGTTCTTGCAAGGCAAGTAAAAAATTATTCTTATGCAATTTCAGAGTGCTTTAATACAGTGGCTCATTCTGACTCTTTTGTAAATGAGGTCTCTGAGTCAGAGCCCTCTGCTAAAAATTTGCCTCTAACTTCAAAAAATTCCACCTAAAGCTCTGCCAACTTCATTGATCCTACTGCAGTTGCATCAGTGCTGGGTCATCACAGCCAATCTTTATACTTGTTTCATGCAGATGCACTGCGTATAAAATAACTGTTATTATTCACTGGTGGGTTTTTGTTGTTTTTTTTTCTTAAAGGATTTTTTTTTTTTTTAACAAATACTTAAGTTTTTCAGGTATTCATCTTGTAGACTGCTGTTACATTGTACCTTACCTTCATAGGAGATTCTAAATTTAAACAAAATCTTAGTATTTGTTTTTCAGACATTCAGCTAATCACAAATGGAACATTAATAAAAGTAAACAACTGCTACAATGTCTACGAATTTTTACTTCACTGAAAAGCACAGTATATTATTGAATTTTAACAGATTTACTAGAAAAATTCTAAATAAAATTTTTCAATAAATGAGACTAAGAGAGAATTTTCCATTTCCTTACTGAACTTACCTATCAAAAAGTGAGCAAAAGAAGAAAGATCAAGGTTGATTATTACTATCAGAGAATAAAAGTTTGTTCTCATATTCCAAATCTAATTTACTACAAGAGTCTAACACAAGATGTCAGAATTTACTTGTCCTCTGTACTAATTGCTCTGAACCAAAATTATTTTTACATTATTACTCCACAGTTATTTTCCTACAGTCTATATTTAACTCTCAGCCATTTGCTTTCATTTAATAGACTAATATTATGTAATGTTTGTATATCAATCTTTAAATTACAATGTTTTTTAAAGAATCTTAATTTTATGTATTATATATGTTGTTTACATATACCGATCAAAACTTGACACTGATTCACAAAGAAAAGGAATGATTACACAAACTGAAATACCACAGCAAATAACCTAAGATGCCATTTCATTAAAAGGAATTTAAAGATCCCCTACCTTTCACTTCAAAATAGATATCACTAATGTTTTTGTCTGCAAGAAAGTATATTGTAATTAGCTACTACCATGCAGTAAAATGATATTTAAAAAAAGTTCCAAGAGCTACTTTTTTTTAATCAGCTAAAATATGTAGATAATATGTTGCTTTGATTGCCTATAATGTTTAGTCTTCATCAGCTGCAAAGAGATTTTCTGTGATTTAAAATACCTAGAATTTCAGCTAACAACATGGAGTTTCTTTGGAAGAAGGAAAACATTTTAAAAATAGCAATTACCACCATAATTGCAAATAGCTGAAAGTTTTTGAATTTTTCATGGCCTGGTTCTGGGCTTGATTTGCAACATCAGTTTTGATTGCATTTCTCTGTGAATCTTCTTGTTGATATTCAGTTTTTTTGTGTGTTTATTATTATTATTATTATTGTTATTATTACTGTCAGCATTGTTAGAAGTTCTCATCTAACAACTGGGGAAACAGTAGGTCAAAAGAGACACAAAGGGTAAATGTAAAACTCAAGAATTAAACACATTTGTGAATCTTAGACATGGATAACCCACCTGCTTTTAAAATGCCCGTAGAGTGTATTACAAAGAGTACTTCCAAGCAGATTTTTAAAATAAACTACTATTACAAATATTTTAGTTAGAATTAATCCATACTAAAATACCTGGGAGTGTTCAGCCTGGAAAAGAGAAGGCTGAGGGGTGATCTTATCAATGCTTATAAATATCTAAAGGCCAGGACTCAAGTGGATGGGGCCAGGCTCTTTTCAACAGCGCCCAGCAACAGAATAAGGGCCAGTGGGCACAAACTGGAACACAGGAAGTTCCATACAAACATAAGGAAAAATTTCTTTACCATGAAGGTGACAGAGCAGTGGAACAGGCTGCTGAGAGAGGCCGTGGAATCTCCTTCTCTGCAGACATTTGCCTGGAGGCTTTCCTGTGCAACCTACTGTAGGGAACCCACTTTAGCAGGGGTTGCTCCAGAGGTCTCTTCCAACCCCTACAGTTCTGTGATTCAGTGATTAAGTTGTCCTACTAGATTCCTTTAAAATGCTATTCGATTTTATTTCTCTTCAGAAGATAAACTACAAAATAACCAGATCAGCAGCTGCCTCCCTACCACCTTCTTCTGATTCAAACAAAGAGTTTTTCTTCAGGTTGAAAGGAATATTCATAGTCCTAAAAATATATTATTTGTCCATACATAACTCTTCTTCAATCAAGATTTCATTAATTCTAATTGTATTGATGAGAACCATAGAAATCCCAATTAAGAGAAGCGGGTCTGTGAAAGCTTTCATCCTATTTTTGAAATGACTTCTGTATTATTAGTGGCATGCAATTAGGAAAGCCTCTTTTTGCTTAGCTTTCTGTGAAAAAAGTTTGTGCTTTTTTATTTTTTATTATAAGACAGATTATTAACTAATTCTTAACTACCGATGGAGTGCTGTGTGCTATATTGTATACACATGCTAAAATCTTTTCTAGTGGTAGACTAGTGGTTATTGCTTAACACTGATATACACCATCTACAGACACCATTGAGGAAGTAGAGCCAAAACGTGGATGACTCCATCATTTTCTTCAATCCATGGGAATCATGACAAATGGTGGACAACACAGATATGAATCAGTTATTAAGCATAATGAGTAAAACCCATTAAAAGTGAAGCAATAAATTCAAATGTAAAAAAGAATTTACTATTCACAGTGTTCAAAATATTGATATTCAAAATAATATCAATATATCAATACACACATACTATATATGTTTATGTAGTTTATACTTGGGCATTCGTATCTTTACAATATTTCCGTATTTTATAACCATGACAAGACTAAGTAAAATCATGAAATGACTAAGGGCATTTCAAAGACAAAGATGAAACTGTTTTCAGCTGCAAAATCTGATGAGTCACCTTTGATGACTAGCTAGATTCTAAAAAATTTCCTTTCATTTTCCTCTTTTTAAATTTTTTTTTTTTCAGGCGCAGTCACATTTTTATATACTTGCCCTTCAGACACTGCAGGATAGTGTGATGGAATAAGAGAGAAATGACATCTTCCAGAAAGGGAAGTTTCAGAGTCAGGTCATTAATTTTCCTTCTTCCATTTGAAAACTTCAATTTGAGTGTAAACAAAGGTGAGGACATTTGGTTTTTTTTTAATCACTTCACCTTTAATTTTGAAGACTCTTTGCAATGGATTGGATTTGTTTATCCTCATCTTCAACGACAGGACCTTACAAATTTTTAAGTATGCACTTGTAAACTTAGATGGTATGTTCTGTATTTGTCTTGCATTCTGTATTTGTGTAAAAACCACAACCAAGAAAAAGACAAGGACGGGGGGAATATCCTACCTGCTTTGAAAATAAGACCATTATAAGCCAGATACAGTAATTATAATCTTCAGGGTTATGAAACACATTGAGCATATGGCAATTTACATTTAACTTAATTATATGTAGAATTCATTAATTGGTAGGTTTACCTGTAGCTTCACTAACATTTGCTTGCCTTTACAAAATGAAACAAAACAAAACAACAAAAAACATGTTAAATGTTATCATCAGAGCACAGTAGAAATATGTTTAACAGGAAAAAGCATATTACAAAATCCTAGCTACGTGAACTTCTTACTACTACATATATTTCTTTAAAATTCAAAGGAACAGCTTCAGACAGATAAATACTTTTACAAATTAGTGGTGGATGTTTATGGAAGGACTTTCAAGGATAAACTGTTCTCTAAACTTTCACTCTGAAATATCTGAAAATACGTACATTCAAATTGGACTACTGTAAAATGCCCAGAACACAAGCTGTTATTGCCTCTCTCCAATTTACTTTGGCGGAAATTAAAGATCATTCACCAAAAGACCAGAAACAAAAAACTCACTATAATGCTGCTTAAACACATAGCATTTATGTGTAAGTGGTAACGCATCCTACAAAAAGACCTTATATATTTGTACCAATATCACCAATCACAACTACTTAATGAAAGAGAAGTAACATAATATGTTTAAGTATCACCAAACTGGATAATTCTATACGTGCTCATGAATAGATTTCCACTTGTCTATATTTTTAGAAAGTAGAAACAATAGCAAAGTCATCTTTTCTGAGCAAAATTTCCACTCCAAATAACATTTTCTTCTGCTTTATTTATTCATAAAAAGCTTATAAACTTTACCCAAAAGCAGTTTTTTATCACACACAATTTGCCTTTTCTACTCTCCTCCTGCAATCTTTTCCTCTTTTTCTGTTTTCAGAATGATATGAGACTACTGTTGGCTATAGGAACACATAATACCTAGTAAAAAGGGGTCCAGCTGGTACAGCAAGGCTTATACTAGAAAATGAGAAGAGCAGGAACACCAATACCTCAATTGAGTCCTCCCCCTACATGGCTAACTCCTGTTTTCCCAGAAAAAGGTGCTCTGTATCAGATTTAATAATGTGAAAGACCATGGACAACTATAGATAATTAATTCACCACCCAATTATAAAACTGGGCAACTTTCCAATTCCCCTACCTGCAGACCAAACCAGTGCTACGGTCTTCTTGGTTCCCTTCACAAAGTAGATCTTAGTAACAATGCCTCACATGTGCAGGAAGGCAACCAAAATCCTTTAATTTTAATAACATCCAATCTGCCTGTCAAATCAAGTTATCGTCTCAATGACAAGTAATAAAGACAGCTTTAACACACTGTGAATCGGGAGTAATAATTGATCTCTTGAACATTTTTCCCATGCTATGAACCTTGTGCTTCAAAGAAAAATATCCAAACTAGGTTTCATGATGCTCAGGCACAGCCACTTCAATGTCCTGTGATGCCAATACAGTCAAACTATAAGGTCAGTTCATATCAGCTTTCTCAGAATTCCAAACTAATATACTTTATTAATGTGATTAAGCCACATACTTTACAATGCAAATGTGTAAGTAAATTTGTAACAAAATTAATAACAGCATGGATGCTGTATCAGATTCAAGAGGGTAAATATCCCCTCGGATAGCCCAAATGGGAAATGTTTGTGTCATCTTTTAAATCCTACAAAAAAATTCCTTCATGTTTCAAGACTGAGTTAGTTCATTTTAAAATCATTTCTACGAGCTATCATAGTTACACATTTTGTTTTTTTTTTTACATGTCCATTTAAAGAAAGGGAATTTCATGTCTAAGCTTCTGAAAAAAAAAGGTAAGTCACTACTGCACTGCTTTTTTTCCCACTTTAACTTTCTGAAGTTGTTTATTTTCCTGAGATTCCAAGAATTCAGGAGTTCATAATGTGATTCGTACTTTTATTCTGTAAAGTACATGTCTTCCCAGGCATGAATTTGAAAGACACAGAAATCAGTATTATGTATTACTGAGAAGAATCTCTCCGTCATAGGAGATAGATACACTGCTTGTCAAAAGTCAAAAATAAATACAGTTAAAGTCTGAGCCTGATAGTACGAGAAAAACTTTCTGTCTGGTTTGTTAATACATATATAAATATATACAGCCCTAGGTAAATTATTTCTTTGCTCATCTTTAGCACGGAATAGTGTAGATTCTGTACAGTCTCCCTGCACAGTCACTCCTGCTTTCCCCAAAAAACAAGAGTATGCAATGTTATTTTTGTACGTAGTTCAGAATAAGATTAATCTTAAAAATGCCATGAAACCAAGAGGAGTTTGTAGTGGAAGCAAAATACAGTGCAGACTTCTTTAGATGGGATTACAAATCAAATAGGGAAAGATATTTTTCTACTTAAATAACCAAGTAGAGATCCCTCTCATCTCTGTCACCTCCCACAGGCACAGTGGATCATCCATAAGTAAAGTAGTCAAGACTGCTCTTATCCTAGATAAAAAAAGTAATTTAAGTTAAAAATTTATACCAGCAAGCATATTTAGGTAAAATAAAAAGAACGAGATTTACAAACTGTGAGGCATCTTAAGTGGGAGTTTGATTGAATACTTGTATGTAAATCGAAGACATAAAGTGACTTACATAAACACATAAAGTTTTATCACTAATATCCCCAAGTTACCCAGCATTCTGCTTCTACACATGGCCAGAACCACACCAGATAAATCAGGACTGAGGGGCTCAGTACTTATACCCAGCTGAAATACTCAGACTACGCTGTTTCATGATGCATGCTCACCGAAGCATGGAAGATCCCCTTCTGCACATTGCACAGGGAGCTTTAGCACCTGGCTCACAGATTCACACTCATGTTCTCCACATTTTAAACTCTGAGCATACAAAATGGGGACTTGTATGATCTAAGATTTAAATGGTTCCAATTCTGTGAAAACTGTTAGAATGAACGTTTATGAAGAAAACATTAAAAACAAATCAAAGAGTTTTCAACACAGCAACCCTGTAAAATTTCGTTTAAATTAGCCAACTGTGAATGTGTTTGTATTTCATTCTTAAATGCCAGCTGTTAATTTCTAGATTTATTTATTGATGTGCCATTATCCAATATCCTACATTCGTAGACAATAAGAATAGGAGTTAACTGTAATGGGAACAGCATATTTATAGGATACGAGTTAACTCATAAGAAAAGAAAAAACACCTATTACTGACATGATTCCCCGACACCTCCTGAAAAGGCACTATCAACTGGCAGACACAGGCAAACAAGTTCAAACAGATTTCACATTGCTAATATCGAACTAGTTAATCCCACAAATGCACAGTGTCTCCTGCTGTGATGAAAGGAGACATGCCCAACACAAAGTTATGTGAAACAAAGAAAGAGATTTTAGGAAAAAACGCAACTGTTATTAAAATATAATACTAAAACCTCAGTTCTTATCAATGAAAACATTATATTATTGATATTTAATTGCGCCCTCAATTCGATACTGAAAAAAAAAAAGAAAAAGTAGAAGGAAGAACCAGAGCATAATATATTGAAGATTATATTATTTCATCATCAGAAGTGTGCAACTAGTATTTTCACATGCAGATTCACTCACAAAATAAAAATCTGCTCCTTGGCTGCAAGTTATGTACCACTGCCACACAGAAAAACAAACAAACAAAAATGGAAATACGTTCAGCTCTTTCTGCTTAATTAAAATTTGATGTAAACTCTACTACAGTGGTTAAGGTCATACGTTTAAAGATCATCTGATAGTACATATCAACCAAACATCATTAGCAAACATTTTATGCTAAGGTACAGGACAGAGTAATTTTAGATTTCAAAATACAGTCCTAACAAAATATAATTGGAAAAATCTGTGTTTTTTTATTCAACGAAGTGAAAAATTGAGATACTTCCATACAGTAATTTTGGAATATTCCAAATGCTTTTCTTTTGATTTGCAATATTTAGTACAAATTCAATTAACACCAGAAGTGATTTCATTTTTGTTTCTTTTTAAAGCAACATCTCCAAAAAAATTCACTTCTGTGAATTTTAATGATGTCAAGACTTTCTTTTTAAAATTAAATTAGGGATCTGCTACTACTGACCTACACTAATGCCACTTCTAATTTAAAAGCATGAATTATTTCTATTGAAAGATCATTTTGATGGAGAATTGCAAATCAATTTCTACCATCAGCTCTTCTAATCTTGAGAGTAAATTTTAATTGTGTAGCCCAAGGTGTTAATACTGTCTCTCTTCAAAATGTTCCTAATTTCCACAGAAAATGAAGAAAATTACTTAGCCATAAAGAACCATAAGTAATAATTTTAAATTTAAAAAATACCTGTTCCATTTCATTATTTCTCCTCTTTTTTTTTTTTTTTTTTTTTTTCCATTTCAACTGATAAAAAAAAAAACTTGAAAAATCAGTGTTTACCACCCCTACAGAAATCATGTCTGTTAATTTCCGCATGCTCGGCCTTTTGAAAGCATCCAATCCAAATCTCTCAACTAACTGACTTTTATCTGTGTTTTTCCTGCCCTCTGAAACATTACTGTTCTTGCAAAGAAAATAACTGAAACTGGTTAATAATAATAATATTAATAGTATTTAATAATAACTCATTATTAAATACCTTAGCTCTACAAAACTGGGCACCTATGCAGCACGCCTATGAGAAGTTAAATAAGAAATTTTTACCTTGAAAACTAATGAATCAAATAAACTATTTGTCACCAAGTCTCCACACAGATGTCCAACAAATTAGATAAGTTAGGGAAAAGCTGGATATAAGAAATCATAGCCATCTTCTTTCTCAATTTGCTTTTAGGTTTTGTGTTATTGCTACCATTAGGCAATTTCAGACTGAGCAGCTTTGTCAGATCTGATTTTTTGTTTTGTCGCAACAAAACCACTGCACCCACGAATAATTTTCCTTCCCTGTTCCCTGCAAGGATCCCCGCACTGCTCCCTTGTGACCCCAGAGGCAATGTCATGGCCTACACCAGGAGAGATGTCCTTCCGCTCAAGCGGTTTTTCCCATCATCTCATGAAAGCAGAAGATACACACTCAGCAAACTCACTTTTAGGCTAGTAAATTATTTTAACGAAAGATTTGACGTGATCCACACACTCAGTCTGATTGTGGAATGGATCAAGGCCCCACTTATCAAAAATAGACTTCTTTCAAAGAAACCTTATAAATGCTGTTACCTAAATTCACTGTTCAGAAACTGTGGCTGACAAGGCTTCCCCTTTGCAAAAGCAACAATTTCATTATCACTAGCAGCTGTGTTTTCACATGAATGAGAAAATGAGCTTTAAAATGCAACATAAACTAAGTGTGGGAAGACCACGCCAGACCAAACCGATTACTTAATTTCAGTAAGATAACTGATATGCTTGACAAAAAATCTCTGGATTTCATCAAGGTACTTCATGCACACTAAAAGGGTAGTTAAATTTGAAAATGTGCAGCCTCACAGCAAAACAGAAAGATGAACAACAAATGACTAAGAAAGATATTCCAACAAGTTTCTTTGAAATGTTAAACATCAGGCTGCCAAAAGGTAAATTTTGGCAGAAAAGTATTTATAAACTGGCAATGAAAAAAAAAAAAAATAGGATGGAAATGCAAGAAAGGCTTCTAACAGAAAGCCCAGGAACAGATTTTCTACTAGAAAAAAACTTTTCAGATGGAGCTTGCCATGTTTATGACACTAAAACAAGGGACTCGATCAAAAATAGTCATTGTTGCCCTTGACTTTCAAGTTTTCTTAACTCTCATATTCTTTTATCTTAACCATCTCTCATCACCTACCATTCTATAGGTACTCTAGGTATTGTTAAGGTACACTTATCTTCTCAATTAACTGATCTGTGTTACACAAACTAAAATTCTCAGGAATTCCCTTGCCCTTAACAGCGTGTGTAAGCCATTTTCAGTGACACAATAATCTTTATTTACTTTTTCACATTTATTTACTACTCTAACTTCACTGCTATGTTTTTCTCCTTCTCCCCTCATATTAGTTTTCTTCACTAATTCTTCACCATTTTCTCATCATTTTGTTATTTTTTGTATTTTTTTTTGTTTGTTTTTGTTTGTTTGGTTTGGGTTTTTTTTTGTTTTTTTGGTGTTTTTTAAATTCATTACTCTTTTTTTTTTCTCTTTAGCAAATATGAGGAATGCAAACAGGAATGATTCTTTTACATACTTTGGCTGACAGATTTACTGTTCAACTTTGCTAAATCATAGAGAAGCATAGCACAGACTAAACAAATCTTAAATATATTTAACACAACAATGTATTGTAGCAAAAAGTTAGGGGGTAAGTATTCTGGTATTGTTGTTCTTTTCATTTATATATTCTACATTTATTTGAAGCCCGTTATGCTTCACTGTATGGGTAAGATGGCAAGATGTGTATAATCAAAACCTAAACCAAATGTCTTTCTTGTTCTGTGTGCGAGTGTTCTTCAGGCAGCTGTTCTGCATGTGATCCAAAAATTAAAAGAATAGCCTTACCTTTTAGGTGGATCTGTGATAAGCTTCTCTCTGCTGGAAATCGTTCTCATATACATCATGCACAAGTCTCACAGGCTGAGAGACCAGTACCTAATAAAAAATTCAAAGTCACTGCACGTAATAGGTAATGAAGTGCTGGTTCTAGGCAGAAGCACAGGAACTTCAGGTGTTTGCTTAATATTCACTAAGCATATTCCTAAATAGTCCGTGCACATTTAAAAAAATTTCTTTCACATAATGCTGCACTTTTTTAGAGCCTATAAAAGACACTTGTTCAATAATATCCACTAAGTAGCTGGGCCTGGGGAAAAGGTATCATTTGCACAAAAGAATTAGAAAGACATTTAGTAGAAAATGACATCTTTGAATCCAGCAATCCAGTAAGACAGTATAAGAACTCAGACAAAGCAAGTTAATGTTTGCATTACTTATATTTCACTTACAGGAAAAAAAAAGAATTGGAGTTATGAAGTTAAACATATTTAAAACCTAAATAGCACAAGCAGGAACAAATAAACTGGATGACACATAATGTTCATATGCAGCATAGTAAAAGAGCTTTTGAATTAGTGAAATAACATAAAGGAATAAAATGAGGTGCACCTTTTGTTTTCAGCAATTAAAATTATTTTTCCCTTCCTACATTTCTAGTCACTTGATTTTGTCAAATTTTTGTTGCCCACCTTTTGCATACTGACAACTTCCAGAAGTGATAAGCACAGATTAAAATATAGATGAAGAAACAGTTGAAAGCATATAACAGGAATGCCACAGTATGAAAGAAATTGAGGTGTGTTGAGATTATCAGCTCTCAAGATCAATAAAATCTTAAAGTATGCCTCATAATTTAAAAATGGTCATTCATTTTTATAAAAATAGATACATTTCTTTGGCTTATATAAACAGACAATCCAGACATATTTTTATGGAAAAGAGCTAGCTGAAAAAGTTGTTTTTAAATACTGAAACAATGCATATAAAAATATAGGCTTAATCTGCCATTCTGACTCCATGAGTACAGTTTCTTCCTTTGTGAGAAAGCCTCTAACATCAGGTAGTGTACTTTGCTGGCGCTGTAAACACCGTGGCAGATTGTAGTCCTAAAATACTTTTAGAACAAAGTGTAGCGGACAGCTCCTTCCATTATAATCTAAATAAGGATCAGTGCAATGGCGTAATTCTCCTCTCCTCACACAAAATCATGAACTCCCCCTCCCCCCCCCCCCATTAAAAACTTCTCATTGTTTTCTTGCCTTCTTACATAAACAATAAATTTAAGGAAATGCACAAATACAGCATGTATATGCGTATGTAAGCCTTGAAGTGGAGAAAACACCATGGGAACAGAAGACAAAAGTAGAATTGATTGAACTGGTCACTCTTAAACAGTTGGATCACCTTCCAATGTCCAGCATTACCTTTCACTTCTCAAAGCAGAATGAAAGAATTGCCTATTTTTTCATGAAGAGTAGGACCCTGAAAAACATACAATGCTGATTCTGCTTCAAGATCACGTAAAGATATTTACGTTCTCAGTTTAAGTTCTCAGAGTTTGGGGTAAAGTTGAGCAACAGTATTTCAGACACATAAATTCTGAAAAATGGTTATGTTCCTCCAGCTAACTATAGTACTGTTCTCAGTTAAGATAAACCTGATGTACATGCATGTAAGATTCATTCAGAAGAAATGTCATAAGGGAAAAAAAAAAAACCCACGAAACAAACAGGAGTAAAGGAAACATCTCCATCAGGAAGCAAACATGGGCCTGGCACAAGAAATATACCCAAACCAGCTCAGAGTCAAGTAGAGCACTACTGTAAGTCTATTTTTGCATGCCCGTTTAAATTCTGTAAGTCTCCATAAATGCAGTTATCATTACCATTGTTGCCTTATCTTTCTCGGTGATTGCTCTCTTTCAGTCAAGTACAAAGGCAGGCTGAATATAAATGTTTTGTCATAAAACTGCTATTCAAACAATAAAAAGGGTTATAATAGTACTAAAAAAATCACCCCCAGGGCTGCAGCACAGACTGGTAGTATGCATATTCAGGCAGCACAAAGCAGTTCCAGTCACATACTTCTACCCATAGGACCCTTCCACTGAATCTGTACTTAATATCAGCATGTTGCCCAAAGTGATCCAGATATTATCAGGTAGTCAAGATACACAGTGTTTTGCAGTCAGAATTAATAAGAGGAATCCAGTTTAACAGCATTGCATATACGTATTTAATTCAGCAAATATCAACACATTTAGCTTAAGGATTTATCTTCAACTTTAAAAAAAAAAAAAAAAAAGGAAGAAAGAAAACTCTTTTAATTACGTTTTCTTCCTTTATCTGAAAATGCTTTTGTTGGTCCCAGTTCCAGCCATGTAGTGCCACCCAGGGGCCAACTGCAACATGGTTTTACACTGCCATCTTGCCAAATAGTCTCAAAAAGCATTATGCAATACTTCCCAGACTGTCTTCTCCACAGGTCTGAGTATTCTTGTTAAAATGTCTTAGACGCTATGGCTTCCTTTTTTGTAAAGACTAGAGAGGTAGGGTCAGGTCAGGCAGGGAAGGGTGAAAAAGCATGTAACAAGCAAGGCACCACCAAAACAAAACCAACTAATTACTCCCATAGAGTGACAGGATGGCTATCTGATTCAAAAATAAGTAGAAAAAATATACTTTAAAAAAAAAAAAAAAGAAAGAAAAAAGAAAGAAAAATAAATAAATAAAAACATAGGTAGAATTTAAAACAAAAGGTTTATCAGGACCAAAAGCCCACTGCCCTGGGTAAATGTGCTTCCTTGCAACAATAAAGACAAATAAAGTACTAAAAAAGGATAAAGCAGGAGATTACAGACCTAGCTGTGGTTTGATAAATGGCACTCTACTCCACTCTGCTTATTGTGTACTTCATACCTCGCTCTTGAATATGGAAGAGAATTTTATTAAAGATTTAGCCACGGTGGTGGTGGTGACTGGCTCACAGTAATTTTCCTACAAAGTAGTTTAATCTATCACAGGGCAGACAGTGCACCTTCTTACCATGTATCATATCTGTCTATTGAGTAAGTGCTATCCAAATCCAATTTCTTTTCATTTTTGGAACTCGTGATGCATATTCAAGATACATTTTCTTTTTGTCTGTAGCCTAAATTAGGTGCTGTATAAAGGGGAAAAAAAAAAAAAAAACTAAAATAAAAGGTAATAAAAAGACTGGACTCTGGAGACTAAATTTCTCCGTGGGCATTTTTTTTCTTTTTTCTCTTTTTTTAAGGTTCAGCAGAGTACTAATGACGCAAAACAATGGGTATGTACAGTTGTCACTGCACTCACAACACTGTGACACTGTGCACACCCACGCCTCTGTGCTCTGAATCTTTGCCTCAGCAGTTACAGGCGGAACTTGCAAAACGTCTGCAATGAAGCACTGGCTTTCTTTAATATTTTAATGCTTGCATTGTGTATTTTATTAAAAGGATGATCAAAATCATTTAGCTTCATTTTACCGAAGTTTGGAAAAAATGTTGCTTTAGGCAAGCTCACACAGTATTCAGGAATTTAGAAATTACCTCCATCTCCGTGCTGACCTTCATTCTTAGATCCCCCCAGCTTGTACTGATAGCAGGGTTTGACACAACCCAGGTGCAAAACATTGCACTTGGCTTTGTTGAACCTCATGAGGTTCACATGGGCCCACTGATTGACCCTGTCTAGATCATCACTCTGGATGGTATCTCATCCTTTGAGCATGCTGACTGCACCACACAAGCGTGGTGTCATCTGCAAACTTACTCAGGGTGCACTCGATCCTACTGTCAATGTCACTGATGAAGATACTGAAGAGCACTCGTCCCACAGCTGACACCTGAGGGACACCACTCATCACTGATCTCCATCCAGTCACTGAGCCATTGACCACCACTCTCTGGGTATGATCTCGCAACCAGTTCCTCATCTACTGAACAGCCAGATCCATATCTTTCCAATCTGGAGAGACAGATGTTACGTGGGACCATGACCTTACTGAAGTCCAGATACATGACATCAATGGCTCTTCCCTTGTTCACTGATGTAGTTACACCATCCATGAAATAGTTTCTTCACTGGTACCATCATAGGTAATCTTTTCTGTCCAGTGAACAATATATACAATTTTGGTGAAAACGCATATAGCTTAACTCCTTAATTTTCTACTGCTTCATTTTTCCCATGGTACTAATTTTACAGATTCTCTTTATTTCCTTGTCCAGATGTAAATTACTTGACGTCCTATTTCTTTCAAGCTGACAGTTAAGTCACCTTTGAGTGCCCACTACTGCTCATGTGAAGGGTATTCTCTGAGGTATCAGCTCTTACACAGAGATGCCCTGAGAGAACTTGAAAATAACGCAGTTGAAAACTGAGGGAGTTCAATTTGTGCTTTTTTTCCCGTAAGTGGCAAGCTTTTTCTGGACTTCTACATTTGACTTCTTTTGGCCCTCTATTCCCTCCTGGATAAAGTTATTTTTGCAAAGCTGCAAATCCTCTATTGTACCATCAATATGAGGGCACCGCCTATTCTCTGAGCTTCTTTCTAGTCTTATTTTCCCTTTACTTAGCAAAGTAAATTATTTTTTAATATTGTCAGAACCACCTTTCCAAAGTTTTCTGCCACAGGTGCCGGACCTATCTGGGCTTCGGATGAAGGACTCAATTAGATCTCCAAGCTGCAACATTTAAATCCACTTTTAAATATCTCCCAAATACTTTGAGTTTCACTGTTTCTTTGCTTAGAAAAGCTTTTTTTTTTTTTTTAAATGTATTTATACAGAATAGAATACTGTTCAAATTTCCCTAATACAATTAGTTTTTTTCACACGATTTAACCAAGAACTACTGAAAACATCAAATCTTTGGTCTATCTGAACGCATGAAATTAACTACTTCTTTCATACAGCAGGATCTCCACACTCAGCCCTCTGTGTGGTTTAAAGCCTAAGACCTGGGAACTTCTCAGCCTGGAGAAAACTGAGAGGTGATCTTATTAATGCCTGTAAATATCTAAAGGGCAGGACTCAAGTGGATGGGGCCAGGCTCTTTTCAACAGTGCCCAGCAACAGAATAAGGGCCAGTGGGTACAAACTGGAACACACAAAGGTCCACACAAACATAAGGAAAAACTTCTTTACCCTGACAGTGACAGAATACCAGAACAGGCTGCCCAGACAGGTTGTGGAGTCTTCTTCTTTGACTTACCTGGACACTTTCCTTTGCAACCTCCTCTAGGGAATCTCATTTAGCAGGGGCTTGGACTGGATGATCTCCAGAGGTCTCTGCCAACTTCTGTGGTTCTGTGATTCTGTGAATGTGATTGTCACCCTATTGAAAGAAATAAAACTACTTCTAAAGGTCTTTAGTCCGAGTTACTCTCTTCTTGGGTGGAAGTGCTGTTAAATGTTACTTTGTTGCTCCATACATTCCAGAGATTTGTAATGGCTGGAGATTTAACAACTTTTCTCCCGTATTTTCTCAGTTGCTTGTGGTATTTTAAATCATTTTATTTTTAGAATAATATTTTCTTGAGGAATCATTCTGATCTATGGAGTTTGACAGATATATGTATTATAGCATATAAATTACAGTTGTTCTCCACTACTTACTATTAAGTACAACACACTGTACTAACCAAGTACATCATCATGGGCTTTCACAACTAAATTTTGCCACAGATGGGACCAAAACTTTGGAGATGATAGCAGAGCCAAGATACCCAAGCAAAGGCCTTACAACCATATTGCCCAGGCAGGCATCAATGTAAGCAAAGGTGAGAAGAACTAGAGATACAGGTTTACTTAGTTGAAAATAAGAGCATCAAGAAAGAAGGCTCCTCAGCTTCTATGCCAGAAGAAGAAACCTTAGTGAAGTATGATATTAACCCCATGAATAGGATATTACAGATTTAAAGAACATATTTTGATTGTGAAGAGAAACAAATACTTAAGAAACAAATAAATGAGCACCTCAACTTTGTAATTACAAATAGGAAAAGTAATCTGAGGAGAAAATGATACCAGGACCTTTTCAGGCCAAGTCAAAGGTTTTGAAAAACTGTCATTTTGTATACAAGAAAAATGTGGTCTTATATGAAGAAGATATGTCAGGTTAGATATCTGCAATAGCAGCCCGCTGTACAGTTTCAGAAATGTTGCAAACCAGAAACACTGATAGAAAGTACAGAATTAAAAAAAATTGCAAGATATCTGTTAGGATTAGGTATTTCATTACTTGTCATCACATTCATAATATTCCACCCATAAAAAACTGGGATAATACCCAATCAGAAAGAAAAAATAGTCTAAATAGAAAAATTAGTCAACAATATAAGAAAAGTCTTACTGTGTCTGACTTGAAAACAATGATCAGAAAAAACTGATTCAGCTGTACTAGCAATAGAAAGCACTTTCATACATAATCAGAAGCACAATGTGTAACTTGTACCCGCTCTGTTATTAAATACTTTCTTTGATGAATTATAATAGAATCTACGTCATTCCTAAGGAAAAAAAAAAATTATAACTATGCTTTTAATTGTATTAAATTAAATGTAATTGTATTAGAGGTTTTTTGCAGACATTTGTATAATCTTACAAGTTGCAAAGGTAACTGAGCACTACAATTGCTATTGAACACACACAGACCCATGGCTAAATAGCCAGCACTAGTTTAAGAAAAAAACATACTTGAGACAGACTATGGGCTGATTCCCAAGGCCAGATATTTGTTGACAAAAGCAAGATGTACAGATGTCCTGTCCTAGAATATTACTTCAGTCTCTAGCTATTTCAGCAGGCACAAAGTAGTACTAAGAATCTGTCTCTGCTGCCTTTGAGATTAAAAGACAAACAAAGCACATACACCTAGTTTAACAGCTAAGGATTTTTAAATTTAGGTTTGATATTGGAGTTTTTAATTCTAGAATACTTAGACCATCACTTCCCTCTCTGTTTTAAACCACAATACAGGTTTTTGTCCTAATTCTTAATTAGAGGAATACACATTCCTGTTGTTTTCAGTAACTTGGGTCTTTGAGAATAAGTTACATTACTTCTTACTTTGCAGAAAATGATGAGTTAGAGCAGTAAGAAACTGTACTTCAGCAATAATGTAAAAGTAAGCCTTAAGATGAAAAAAATCTCAATATTACACATCAGCAGTCAAAGACAACATAAAATTGTTATTTTAAATCTAAAATCACTGAATCATAGAATAGTTTGGGTTGGAAAGGACCTTTAAGATCATGTAGTGCCAACCACCCTGCTACAGGGAGGGACACCTCCCACTAGACCAGTCTGCTCAAAGCCCCATCCAGTCTGGCCTTGAATGCTTCCAGGGAGACGGCATTCATAACCTCTCTGGGCAACCTGTTCCAGTGTCTCACCACCCTCACAGTAAAGAATTTCCTCCTGAATTCTAGCCTAAATCTACCCTCTTCCAGTTTAAAACCACTTCCCCTGTCACTACATGCCCTTGTAAAAAGTCCCTCCCCTATTTTCCTTCATGAAGCATACAGATGTGGTACTTAAGGACATGGTTTAATGGGCAATATTAGTGGTAGGTAGACAGTAGGACTAGATAATCTTAGAGGTCTTTTCCAACCTTAATGATTCCATGATTCTATGATATGCAAACACTATGTATAATGCACACATTTGGTCACAATTCCTCACCATTTGACTGAGTGAAAACTAGGAAGGAATTTTAAAAGGAAGATATGCTGATGTTGCTTAAATTTTTAATGTTTTTTGAGAATTTTTAACATATATTCTTCCTCTACAAAGGCAACACCACTTAGTCACAGAAGTAGGTTCAGCTATTACAGTTAAACACTAGTAAAGAAAACCGTGCAAATAATCATAGAATCAGAGAATCATCAAGATTGGAAAAGACCCACAGGATCACCCAGTCCAACCATCCACCCATCACCAATAGTTCTCACTAAACCATGTCCCTCAACACAACATCCAAACGTTCCTTGAATGCCTCCAGGGTCGGTGACTCCACCACCTCCCTGGGCAGCCCATTCCACTTCCTGACCACTCTTTCAGAGAAGTGTTTCCTAACATCCAGCCTGGACCTCCCCTGGCGCAGCTTGAAGCCATTCCCTCTAGTCCTATCACCAGTTACACAAGAGAAGAGGCCAACCGCCAGCTCACTACAACCTCCCTTCAGGTAGTTATAGAGAGCAATAAGGTCTCCCCTGAGCTTCCTCTTCTCCAGACTGAACAATCCCAGCTCCTTCAACCGCTCCTCATAAGGCCTGTGCTCCAGACCCCTCACCAGCTTTGTTGCCCTTCTTTGAACACGTTCCAGTGCCTCAATGTCTGTCTTGCGGTGAGGGCCCCAAAACTGGACACAGTACTCAAGGTGAGGACTCACCAGAGCTGAGTACAGGGGGACAATCACTTCCCTGCTCCTGCTGGCAACACTGTTTCTGATGCAAGCCAGGATGCCACTGGCTTTCTTGGTCACCTGGGCACACTGCTGGCTCATGTTCAGCTGAGCATCAATCGATATCCCCAGGTCCATTTCCTCTACACAGTCTTCCAGCCACTCTGCCCCAAGCCTGTAGCGTTGCCTGGGGTTGTTGTGGCCAAAGTGCAGGACGCGGCATTTGGTCTTGTTAAAAAAAACAATCAAATCTAGGAGTTATTCACAGATGCAGGTAGGTTGTTGTTTTCCTTAAGCTCATTACAAAAGCAAATTAGGAAATTACCTCTTCTACCTATATATGTATTCAATATCAGCTCTATCTAGAAACAGCATGGTTTCATTAGTATCTGTCACAACAGTAGCATTATATTAGAAATGGCTTGAAGCCAATATCCCAGTTACAACAGCCCCAAAACCTGAGAAAGGCCAGACAAAGCATCTTTGAATTTTATCAATTGATGATGTTTGTTAGAAAAATTTTATTTTCATTACCTATCATGGACTTTTTCATATAAAACATGACGAACAATGTATTTTTCTAGGTTACGTTACCAAAGACATAATGATATTCATGAGGTTAAAAAAAGAAAAAGAAAAAATGATCACTGAATTGTATTATTACTCAATATAAATATTTGCCAAGAAGTGTTTCTCTAATCAATATTTAAAGTGACTCAAGGAAGTTTAATAGCTAAATCTTGCTCTCATTACGTGTCATCATCCTTTATCTGATATCTTCTGAAGCTGTAGACCCCTTGAAGATTGGGAGAAAGCAAACAATTAATTTCACAAAATTTTCATGAGAAAAAAAACTCATTTGAAAAAACACAAAACTGGATTAACGTTTTCATGCAGTCAGAATGGCACTGATACAATGCCATAATTTCTTTAATAATGAAAGATGCTTTGATCCTATTATATGTTTCAGAAGTAATTACATCCTGTCAAAACACCAAAGAAAACAAAAATTCAAATGGTTCACAAACAAAAATAATTGTAAATCATGAGCTGCATATGGATATCCATTGAAGATGAGGACTGTAATTAAAGAGCATGTGTATGAGCACTCCAGCACACGCTGTGGTGCCTACCAGAATTGCCTCCTAATCCGGTATCTGTTATTTCTGATAACTGTGAGAACACTGTGCTAAAATCCCAGTTAAACCTGCATTTGTGCTACAGTTTTCAGTGTATGGATGTATATAACGTACTGATGTTTTTCGTCGGTAAGGAAGGTATCACCTATTTTGTCAAATCCTCCCATGTGAACGTGATATTGAACCTTTTAGCAGCATGAATCGCTGATGACAGTGAGCACTGAAGAACTAGATGACATACACTTAAAGAATTAAATCCGTTACTACTTTTAATGTACTGGTCATTCAGAATGGAATCATAGAAGGCTACCAGATTGGTCAGGCAAGATCTGCCCTTGGTGAAGCTATGCTGGCTGTATCAAATCACCTCTTTATCTCATATGTGCCTTAACATAGCTTCTAGGAGGATCTGCTCCATGATCTTCCCAGGCACAGAGGTGAGGCTCACCGAGCTGTAGTTCTGCTGTAGTTCATTTACAATGAATACTCTGCAATGGGAAATGAAAGTACTAGGTACTACTACAGACAATAACCCAAAATAAAGATTTCTGCCCAAATGGTTTACTTGGAAAGCACAAAAGAAACACAAAGGGAAAGCCAAGGAAACAAGGCTACTAATGCCATAGTGCAGTGGTTTCATTCCAGCAGAGAGCTGAGCTCCACAACACTGCTCTCCAATTCCCCTCCTTCAAAAGGACAGAAGAAAATACGATTTTAAAAAAGCTTGTGGGCTGAGATATGGCTGGGCAGATCGCTCACCAATTACTGTCACGGGCAAAAAGACTCAGCCTAAGGGAGATGAACATAATTTATTGCCAACTATTAACAGGCTAGAGAAGTGAGAATGAAATGCAACGCAGAAACATCTCCCTCCTCACCCACCCTCTTCTACCTCCTCCTCCCAGAAGAGAACACAAGAGGCTGCGCTGTCTGTAGCGCTTCGTCTCAGCCGCTCCTCCACGCTCACTGCCCCTGCTCCACGTGACTCCCTCCCACCTCGCCGTTCTTCCCAACTGATCCCACGTGGCCTTCCCACAGGCTGCAGCTCTGCCAGCGCCGCCCCAACACGGCTCCGTACCGCGGGGCCCACCCTTCAGGCACCGTTCCACACGGGTCCACGCAGGCTGTAGCTCCGGTGCGGGCCGCTCCTGCGGGGGTATCCACGGGCTGCGGCTCCTTCGGGCCGCGTCCACCGCCTCTCCGTGGTCGCGCGGGGAGATCTGCTCCGCGCGGTGCCCGTGGGCTGCGGGGAGACGGCCCGCTCCTCCATGGGCCTCTCCCGGGCCCCAGGGAGCCGCTGCCGTGCGCCCGGAGCGCCTCCCGCGCCGACCTCGGTGCCCGCAACTGCACTTGCACAGCGGTTCGTCCCTTTCTTTCATCTGCTCTCGCAGAGCGCACCCGGCGTCGCTCACGGCTCAGCGGCGGTCCCTGCTCTCACGTGGGCAGCGCTGGGCTCTGCTCGGTGCCCATCCCTGCAGGCCCCCGCTACCGAAATGTCACCACATAAACCCAGTATGTAGGCTTTAGTCAGCATGCTCTAAATACCAGCTGCATATTTATTACGCCAGGGTTATGAACTGCAAATTATACTATGAATGTGCAATAGTTAGGTTCAAATTCTGAAAGTTGCTTTGAGGAATAGATGCCTAATTTCCATAGGAACTCTGTATCCAAATCAAGTTTTCAAGTCAGCTTTGAATACATCAGTTGAATTTCTAGGTGAAGCAGAAATATTTTTGAATCCATCTAAATGCACAGCCTGCAATTCACTTCGCTCATTAGTAGATGAAGTGATTATAATTTTTTTAAAATTCATTGCAAAAAAAATTACCTGCATTACCTCTGAAACACTTAACTACATCCTTTTAAAATGTTTAATACTTTAAAGTTCTAGCTAATATGATATTTTCCATGGAAAGCTTGATCTGCTGTAGTGAATTATCAAAGATAGTACAGTCCTCTCAGATCAGCAAGAATCAAATGAGCATTCATAATCTTAAGGGCCTTTTGTTGTGAAACTGCGAAAAACACTGGCACGCAGATACACTTGCTCCATGGCTTTCTCTACTACTGTACTTGTGTCTTGAGTGATTACAAGAGTAGTGACGGGATTAACAAAAAGATGAGACAGTAGGGAGTCAGGAAAATAAAATGATGAGGAAAAAAAAGATTATCTAAACCAAAACTAAGTGCAACAGAAGCAACTACATGTCAGCCATACAGAGAATCTTGTTAGTGTGCTCCACTCTTTGCATTGGTAAAATATGACAAGTGTGTTTTAGGAAAGCATATTCAGAAAATATTTCAAGAATCTTTAAGTAAATTATTACATGGAAATAAGGTGATATTGAAGCAAGACCACTAGACTAGAAAATCTGTAGGGTCTGTTGCTAACTACAGCTTATTTTCACAGTGTTAGAGAGAAGTTTCATCTGAACGTAGTAGTTTTTAACTATGCCCTAGTATAACAATGCACAAATCCTTTCCTACCTATGGTATGTTTTTGAGTGCTCCCATGGAATGAGCTTTGAGAATCTAGATTCAATACACATGTAGATTGCTTTATGCCTAATGCTGATTCACTATTTAAATTCCTTGCCAAATTTTTCCTTGGCAGTGCAGTTAATACCTTCTTGTTTGTATACCTCTCTGCACATCATTACATTGAAGGCTGAAAGAGCCAAAGGTCTATGAGAATGTCTTGCAAAGATATAGAAACGTAGATGACTTTCAAATTAGTAGCTCCTATTTATTTCCACGGAAGCTACAACAGATACAAAGAGCACAATAACACCATTTGATACTCAGTTACAAAGCACTCTTTTTCAACATAGTCACCACCATTAGCTATGCATTTTTGCCAGCAATGAACAAGAGCTTGCATATCATGCTCATAATAATCTGCACCAGTGGAGGTGACTCCTGACCAATCACAGTGCTGCTGAAATGCACTACCCACCACCTCACTGTGCTCACATCCACTGTTTGGTCTCCACAAACGTTCAGCATGCGTCAGTGAATGTCAATGGATGCCAGTTGTTCCATGTGGGGAAATTCAATTGCACCTCTTCACTTTATACATACTTCCATGTCAGACGCTATTTTTGTCAGAGTGCCCCTCTGCTGCCATCTGTCACACAGCAACAACATGTAATGGAATATTAGCAGGAGGGTTCAAAGTCTACTGCCGTACCACCAACATCCGCCTCTGACGTTGTGGGCCAACACATTAAAATAGGAGCAGTCCTTGTATAATCATATACCTCAGCCAGAGTTTTAACCTTCTCAAAGTGGATCCCTGCTCTGCTTTGGACTATAGAAAAAAGTGAGAAAAAAACTGTTACTGAACCTAATTATCATGTAACAAAAATTCTTAAATTCTTCACCACTCATAATTATCTAAATTTGCACATCACAAATATCAATCATGTTTATGCCATTATCCAGCTTGGTTGTGGAGGATGTTAAGTCAGACCACAGATGTCAAACACAAAAATAAGTTCAGCTGTCCAAAATTGGGATGCAAAGGAAAGGAAATAAGGGATATCATGAAGATAATATGCTTGTAATACACTAAAGAATGTTTCTTCTTTTATAGCACAGTGTTAAGTACTACAGCCCACTACTCACTCTTAACATAGGCTGGGAAGGATTAAGAGCTAATATAAAGTATAAGCATATTAATAATGCCAAGAACAAAGGAAGTGGAATACAGTTAAACTTGAATTTCCAGTACTGTTTTTAAATTTGGATAAAATTCCAGAATCTCACTCATCTCACAGTGGATACAATAGCAAAAGCAGCATGTGGGACGAGCCACAGAGAAACTACAAGTAGCAGAGGAGCGAAAAGGTATCCCCTTGGCCTCAGACTATTAATTAGCAACTAGCAAAGCTGTACCACAGAATCACTGCTCCAGCATTCCTCCTCCAGAGGTTGCTGCTTGTCTGCCTCATTATCATCTGGATGGAAAACAACACTTTCCTGGGAGTTCTCTGCAACGGTCTTATTGATTAAGTTCCCACAGTGTTAAATCATTCTGTAGCTTTCACTCCATTCTGCCTACCTTCCCACCCTTGAATAATAAAAGCTTTGGTGGATTTATGGGGGTGGTGCAGTAGATGTGGAGCATTTGATAAATACCAGAGCATAATACAGATTCTATTTATGCAACGCCTTTAGCTTCAGAACATTTCACATGCCAAGACAATATTTAAAAAAGCAAATTTAAACTAATGTGACTTTGTTCTTGCAGGTATACTGCTTCTGTTACCCTTAGGAATCTGCCAAGCACATCTAAATGTGTCCTTTCCTGGCTGCAGTGAATTTGAAATAAACAGGCAAACAAACTAGCAAGGCAATGATGACTCCCTTTTCATCATCCTTCAAGTTGGAGCGACCCAACAAGCTCAAAATAAATTTGTTACTCACCCCCTCCCCCGCCCCATCCCAGGCATACATCTGAGATGTGCCAATTTATATAACAAAAAATTAAAACTAGTATTAAGTTTAAATTTTCATTATAAATAACAGAATTTTCTCTCTCATAAAAGACCAAATCCACAATCATAGATTCTTATATCACAGAACCAACGATAAAGATGTAGACTAATGATGACTATAGGGTGTGCCATATTATTTTGGGTGCAAGTCAAGGTATTTTTTGAACTAGTCATGAATGAAGGAGATGCTAAGCAGGGGTTAAGTTTCCTTAGAAGAGCCAGGAAAGAGAAAATGCAGCTTATTCAACTGGACTCTGAGGGGAAAGTGTGCTGACAAAAAAAATCTCAGAAAAAGTGTTCAGAAAGTAAAGAATACATATATATGTATATATATATACATATAATATATATATACATATAAATATGTGTATATATAATATATATATATACATATATATGGAAAAAGAGGGTCAAAAATGACTGAAACCATCACTTAAGAAAAGGCTAAGATAAGTGTGGCAACACAGTCCTTTTTGAGTATGAATCAGATATGAATGACATTGGACAATAAAACAACAGAATGCTTCTGTAACATGCTTATATAGCTGGCTTATACAAAGAAATCTGTGATTTGTTCATGGTGGACCTTAAAGATATCAATGAACTATTCACTTTCAATTCAGAGCTGTGTTGGCCCACTCAGAAACTCAGAAACAGTCTAGACAAGGTCTTCTTCTGGAAAATGGGTAGAAAATTCATCAGACAACTGCTGTATAACAAATTGTTGCATAACAAATATGGCTAATCATGGACCAGTAGCCTTCTAGAAACACCTGACACTCTGGCATCAGCCATTCATTTAGACAATGGAAAGTCACAGCCCAAGAAGAGTAGCTCCCCAGCTCAAGCTCTGGGTAGCAGTCACTGGCTGGTAAGGGATGTTGCTTAGTCAAGGAGACGTCTCATGTTATGACTGATCACATGATAGGTCAGCACCTTCTTCAAATGTGGTTCATCACCACGTACAATTCATTGTACACAGTGATACTGTGCCTTGCCTACACAGCAAATGGCTTTCCCTTTCTCTTTTGCTTAGAGTGCTTGCATTCCTCTCAGGCTTAATTGTGCTGGTAAACCGTGTGTTTAGGTATAATAAAATTCATCAGGCTTAGTTGTGGTCTTCTGCCATTTTATCATTTAATAGCCAAAGAACCTTGTTGTCCTGTGAGAGTAAGTATGTGTTAGAAAGACTCTCAGAAGAAGATGAGAATA
Source organism: Alectoris magna (assembly GCA_030625065.1). Taxonomy (NCBI): domain Eukaryota; kingdom Metazoa; phylum Chordata; class Aves; order Galliformes; family Phasianidae; genus Alectoris; species Alectoris magna. The sequence goes on from CM060562.1 coordinate 73,904,026, forward strand.
GCCAAGACTTTTGGCAACATAACCAAAAGATTTATTTCATTTCCTAGGGATTTTCAAGTGTAATCTCTTCCATTTATGAGCAAAATAAATAGATAAATAAATAAAAACCCAACAAAAAACAAACAAGCAATAGAAAACCTCACAAAATCTGTCATAATATCCAGTAACTTCAACACTTTAAAAAGAAACCTGCAAATTGAATTCTTGTTTCGTATAGAAATGTTAACAAGAATTTATTAACTTACTTAAACTCGAAATAGACCATTTTGTATTCAGATCTTTATTTGTGAAAGCAACATATGGGGAGGGACCAGAGTTGAAGGTTCTTACTGTCTTTTTAATGTTACTGATCATAAGTGTAACAACTTCACTGATCAGTTGTTTTCTGACCAGAGTTCTGCATCGTACAATTTCTAGTACCTTACTGTCAGCAGCAAGTAGATTGACAAATACCACAGCATTCCTTCTCTTTCCTGCAATGATTTTTAAACAAGCTGAGATGTTGTCACAAATGTGCCTCTTTGGCATGTTCAGCCAAACATGGGGAAGCCTGTGCCTGCTGTTCATGCAGTAGACTGCCTTGTATCACTAGGTGTGTCCTCACCAGTAGCCAGCAGGACCTGAGCTTGCAGCGAGGACATTCTTCCCCTTCTGTAACCAAAGGGATATTTTTGCTTTCTGCACTTCCTTCTGCCCAGGTATACTGGGCAGATATATATATTTTTTTATATATATATAATCAATATACATTAATTCATTAGTGGGAGAAAATATGTTCCCAGTGTAAGAGGAAGAAAAATTTATAATACTGTATGCTACTTGTACTTTTGATCTAACAGGTGAAGGGTGGTACTTCAGGAAAGAGGTTAAAAACAACTAAGCTCAAATAAGTTCAATTTAAAAAAATGGAAATGTGAGATCACTAGTATGGTCTAAACACAACAAAAAACATGGCAGGGATACGTATTATTTCTAATTATACCAGCTTACTCAGTTTAACTCAATTTTTTTTTAACAGTTTTTGATTATTTTGAATTCTATTCCTTTTTGGTTTGGTTGTTTTGTTTGGTGTTTTTTGGTTTGGTTTGGTTTTAGTTGTTGGTTTTTTTTGCTTGTTCTCAATATTTTTTTGGTACAGTAACCACTTAATTTGTTGCTAAATTTTATCCAAGATAAACAGGTTTGCATCCTTTTTGCATCTTGATATTGTCCCCCTCATTTTGAGGCAAAAGTTAACAAGTTACTAAATAGTTAGCAAAAGCAAAACTTTTGTGTTTGTTCATGTATTTAGCTTCAAAAATAAAAAGGGGTAACCTCTCTGCTTCTTAGTGCTAAGCATATTTATGCATTCCATTTGTATTTACAAAAAAATTGTTTAAATTTATCCATCAGATATACTATTTCAAATAGTAGTAGTGAAATATTTTCTTGATGAGTATGTCTTTTTGCATTTCAAGTGCTTTCAAAAAGACAAGGTCTCTGGATCTGAAACTATGCATCAGTACGTATTTACCTTGGGATTTATAATAAGGTTCAGCAGAAAGTTCTGTAGCCCTAGCTGGAGGTTTCGGCTGAACATAATTATAACTTTTAGTAAAAGACTGAATTTACCAGGGAAGTATCCAATAATTAAGATCTAAAAAAAAAAGGCTATCATTTTACAAATAGGATTTCAGGCTTCTGTTCTAGGAATAAAAATGAAAAAAAAATGTTTCTGTTACCCTATAGAACTGCACGTAATATTTAACACATTTGACCATTATTTTTTCTTAAATAAAGCTTCCCTAGTTCTCAAATAAATAAAACAGGAAGGGTAAAAATATGTTTTCAAATAGAATGCATCAGTTGATCTTTGTCCCCTGTAATTTTATCCATCCAAAATATAAATATTTAGGATAAGCCTTTTCCAAGACCTAGAGCAGTCAGTAGAGAGAAATAATGCTGCTGTCTAAAGAATTCTAGAATTTTTGTGCTGTCTGTGGAATATGACTATGATATGTTAGAAATGAGTTGTTTTCTCCTCCCTTCTTCTGGAGGATTTACACATGCAAAGTTACATTTGCATTGGGTTGCCCCTTTTTCTTTGTTGTTTGCTTGCTTTATTTAAATTTTGATCTGCTTTTCTATTGGAGTCAGTGACATGGATTGTCCTCTGAGGATGACTCTTATTTTCTCCATTACCTGTCTGTGTGGCTTAGATAAAATGTTTACATTCAGAAAGTCAATTTTAATTTCTTTGAGTACCTAAAATGCAGTAAATTTAACTCAAATATAAGTTTCAAAATGCAGTAGTTTTTTTATTTCAGGTATTTTATATCATCAAATGATGATAAGCAAAGAGTGCAACTGTTGCAAATGACCAATTAACACTATTGGCAAAATGTGCATATTTAGATGCGGTTATTTATACCGTTTAATACAAGGATATAGGTAACTTGGAGTGAAGAACAAAAATTTTTCTTCAAAAAATGATATTACAGGAAATTATAAATATCTATCTCTGTACAATTTCTTCATGCAGTGTTGTGGCACCAACAGTTAAAAAAAAAATCTCATTTACCAAGGAACAGAAGCAAAGAACAGTCTTTCCCTATGCAACATTTTGGTGAGACCACTCTTATAACACTTATTCACACAGCAAAGAATGTGTGAAGAGAAAACTCAGAACAGAGCCACGTAAGTGATCCAAGGTTAAAAAAAAAAAAGCCAAAAATATGGGACCGAAGGTGCTCCAACGAGCTTATCATAGGGAAGGTCAAAAGTGTAGGTATTTACAAATGGAAAAAAATATAACTGAGACAGCTTAAAATATACTTCATAAAAACTTTGAAGGACCTTTTTACATGCATGGAAGCGTAAATGAATTCTTCAAGTGTGATCAGGCAAGCTAGAAATGAAGAGTTAAGAGAAAGGAAAATTGTAACTGGTGCAATGTATATATACCCCAATGTGGGAATCTGAAACTGAGAAGTTTAGGCTCTTTGGAGCTAACAAAGAACCAAACACCTTTACAGAACAATATGTCTCATCATAATTGGTGCCTGTAATTATGTGGAACGTATCTGGTCATAGGTTAGTGAATGTGACTCCTGCCTACAGGAAAGGCAGGAAGGAGGATGCAGGGAATTACAGGCCTGTAAGTCTGACCTCTGTACCAGGGAAGGTTATGGAGCAGATCATCTTAAGTGTTATCACAGGGCACATACGAGACAACTGAGTGACTGGAGACAGCCAGTGTAGGTTTATGAAAGATAGGTCCTGCCTGAGTAACCCAATCTCCTACAACAAGATGACCCATTTAGTAGATGAGGGCTATGGATGTTGTTCACCTAGATTTTAGCAAAGTATTTGACACTTCATCACAGCGTTCGTCTAGAGAAACTGAATGTTCGTGGCTTGGACAGATGTGTAGTTTGCAGGGTGAGGGACTGGCTGGATGGCCAAGCTCAAAGAGTCACAGAAGTGTGGACTTCAGTCCAGTTGGTTTCCAGTCCCCAGTGGTGATCATTAGGGCTCAGTACTGGGGCCAATTGCGCTTAATATTTTTATCAACAATCTTGATAAGAAGATTGAATGCATCCTTAGTAAATTCACAGGTGATGCCAGGTTACGTGAGTCGTAGCAACCCAATGCAGAGATACAGCCTCAGGGAAGAGTAGCTGGAAAGTTGTCCAGCAGAAAAAGACCTGGGAGTGCTGGTCAGCAGCCAGCTCCACATGAGCCAACATGATCACCAGGAGCCCAGGTGATCAGGACAGCTGACAGTGTCCTGGCATGCATCATAAGCAATACAGACAGCAGAACCAGGGAAGTGGTTGTCCCCTCCTTCATGGCACTGGTGAAACTGTGTATTGTGTTCAGTTTTGGGCCCCTGACTACAAGGATATTGAGTTGCTTGAACAGATACAGAGAAGACCAATAAAGCTGGCAAATGAACTAGAAAACAAGACTTAAGAGGAGCAGTTGAGGGAATCAGGCTTGTTTAATCTAGAGAAGAGGAAGGCCTGGGGACACCTCATTGCTCTCTATAACTACCTGAAAGGAGGCTGTAGCAAGGAGGCTGTTGATCCCTTTTCTCAAGTGAAGAGTGAAGGGACGCAAGGATACAGTCTCAGGTTGTAACAGGGGAGGTTTAAATTGGGTATCAAGAAGAATTTTTCTGTGGAGAGTGGTCAAGTATTGGAACAGGGCAGTTGTGGCATTCCCATCCCTGGAGGTACTTAAGAGATGAGGATGTGGAACTTAAGGGACATCCTTTGGTGATGGGACTTGGTAGGTCAGGTAGACAGTTGGAGTTGGTGATCTTGAAGGTCTTTTCTAACCTAGATGATTCTATGATTCTACACCTGTTTCTCTCGCATTCTAGTGAGAAGAATGTAGGTGACAAGGTCAGACTGAGATACTTATGTTTTTTATATCCACAGTTAGGTGAGAAGTATCCCAGCCTAGAGACAGACTTTTTCAGGAACTGTAGTGTTTTCACCAGAAAAACAATAATCTGTATTTTTCTTTCCCTTGGGGAGCAAAATTTATCCGCTTGTCTGAGTGTGGAAAGAAGAGGGAATCTTTCGGTAGTTTAGGGCAGTAGTGCATTATCACAAGATTTTTCACTTCAGTTTTCAATTTGAAATTACATATCTAACTTCCATTTGTGACTGCTATGACTGTACTGAGATTAGCATTTACCATATCACTCTCTACAGCTGGTATCAGTGAAAATATTTATGCACACAGTGAGAGGAGAAAAGTATCTGCCAAAACCTGTGGGTGCCACTAAAAACAACATTTCTTTCAAATCTGTGTTTTGTACAGTGCGCAGCACAATGGTACCCTGCTTACAGTTCAAAATACCAAGCACTACCATAATCCAAATAATAAATTAAAAATAACTCTTGCCCTGTAGTAATAATTATATCTAGAGCAAATCTGTCATCGTAAGTGCAAGAGAGTGTCAGTTATGCCACTCCACTGAGATAGGAGATGTTGACTTTGTAAGGAAGCCCCTTTTAACAGATGCAGCTGTAAAGTCTAGTTTTAACTTTAAGCTGTCCTTGGATTTTTGATAAACTGATATGGTGCCTATGAAAATAAAACCATATAAAATATGTACATGTAGAGCTCCCTTAGGCTTAGCCTATGGACAGTAAACCAGTTTACAGTTTTAAACAATATGATGATAGCAATCATTCTTACATACTTTATTTATTGAGAGCTGATGGGGTGGTACCAGAGCCAGATAACTAAAAACCAGATGGATTGTGAAGTCTGTGCCTGGTCTTCTCAGTGTAAACTGCTGAACAAAGTGTTCCTTCTTACCAACATTTGGCAGAGAATATACTTGCGTTGTGTTGTGCTTTTTAATTGCAAACCATTGAAGGGTTTGTGTGATGGTGATGGAATGCTGACCTCACTGAAGAAAGATGGGTTTTTCCTTAGTTAATGAATAATAGTTGCCATTTTCTGTAATTGCTCCCCCTCCTTTACTGTCACAAATGGTCTTATGATAATAATCATAGTATATAATCTGACACAAGTGCTCTTAAAGAAATTTCTAGTAAAGGACTGCAGCCTCTGTGGGAGGTAACTGTCGGAATTATCTTAAACCACTACCTGTCTTCCACTACAATAGAAAAGGCCTTTAATCGAAATAATTCTTTTTCAAACGAGCAACTTTTTTTCCCTCTGCAATTCACTCATCTCAAAAAGAGCACTATAGCTTTTGTGCATAACTTAATTCATTCTTCAAGACAAGTACAAAATTTGTCACTGACATTTAGCGCCAGCCGTAGGCAATGGATAAAATGAACTAGTTAGCAATTTAACCTGTAAAAAAAACAGAGTGGGATGAACAATTTTCTGCCATCAAAGCAAATGGCTAACATTTAGCAAGATTTTATTTTTATTTTTCAGCCCATCCCATCCTCAAGAAGAAAGAAGTCAGGCTAACATTTTTTCTGGGTCCTAAATCTTCCTCTCAGCCTATTTCTTTAATGGTTTAAAGTAAATGACTATCCAGAGGATAATTAGGCACTGTGCTGTCGCATCGTGTCAGGTCACAGCTGGATTTAGTCAGCATTAACCTTTGGGGAGAATTGGAATATCAGTATCATTTAAAATTAAAGACGTGTAAGCAGGCATTTCTGGAGATGTTAGAAAAGTAATTGTCTGTAAATTGTTTGACCTTGAGATTTAATTGCATGCACAACACACATTCTCGCAAGAACCCTGGACTGTGTTCATTCTCCTGCACCTTCCATAATTCTCACTTTACAGAACCCATTAAGCTACCTGTGGATTTTTCCGTAAAATATTAAAGATTGTTTTTTACTGAGAACAAATGCTTTTAAGCAAGACCTCTTACAAACGAAACTGTGAAATAGCTATAGTATAGATCTCACTTACTTGTTTGAATTTCTGTCTTTTTATACTATTGGAAATGTTTATATATACATACAAAATATTCCTGTTAAAGAGCTATGCTTAATTTTTATTCCTTTTTTTTTTCTAACAAGTTTTCATATTATTCCTTATTCCCCTTTTCCCTAATGAGACAGCTTATGCTTTCAAAGTCCCTCAAGCTAGGCAAATCTCTCCACTGCTTCCACTGTTAATAATGAAACTTCATAATTATACAAATCCAAGGTGGCCAATCAGCTTCTCAGGCTGAGCCTTCGGGTACCTCATGCATTATTTATGTGGTACTCGGGCCTGTGAACTCACATGCTTATATTAGAAGCCTAATTAATATTTAATCACATGTAGAGAGGGCACACAAAGCTGTGCTAGCCCCTAAAAGAAGTACAAGTATATACAGGTGCTTGTTTGCTTATGTGTGTGTGGATGCTATAATACACACACTCAGACATGCTGATTAGAAATACACATCTCACACTGGGAAATAGACAAGTCTTTGAAGACGTTGACATACAACAATAAAGACATATATGGTTTTGATCCTGCATACGAAGCAGCGTTCTCAGGTGATACTGAAACCAGTTGAGACTCTCCAAGAAGATTTAAGTATATGAAAACCAATGTGTTCAAGTGTCTTGGCTCAGTAATTACTTTCTATATTGCTAAAGACAGAACCCTGGGGTCAGATTTGCCATTCACAACACTAAGTGAATAGCACTAAGTCATCAGTTGCAAAGGAGTTTTTGCTTTTATGCCCATGAGAAAAAAGTATATTCCATGTACCCTCACTTTAAGGGTATATGTCATAACCATCTCTTCTCTGGCTTGAGGATGTTGGATTATCGTAGCTGTTAGTTTGTATGAGGAAGAAAATTTTTGAAACAACCATATTGATGATAACAATACTTGGTATTATACAGACCAACCGTAGGTGAAACTTTGCTGGACCTGGTGATCACCAGTGCAGGGGAGATCATTAAAGAGGTAAAGATTGGAAGCAGTCTGGGCTGTAGTGACGAGGCCCTGGTCAAGTTTGTGACCTCGAGGAATATGGGCCTGGCAAAGAGCTGAGTCAGGACCCTGAACTTCAGGAGAGAGAACTTCAAGGTGTTTAAGGAAGTATTGGATGGGATCCCTTCAGAAACTGTCCTTAGGGACATAGTAATGGAACAGAGCTGGCAGCTCTTTAAGGGCACCTTTTTGTGAGCACAAGAGCTCTCTATCCACCAGCATAAGAAATCAAGCAGAGGAGGCAGGAAACCAGCATGGCTGAGCAAGGACCTGCTGATCAAATTGAGGGAAAAGAAGGAAAAGTACAGGCTGAGAAAGCAGAAATGGGTAGCCTGGGAAGAAAACGGATGCTGTCCAGACATATAGAGATGGGATCAGGAAAGCCAAGGCACAGATAGAACTGAACTTGGCAAGGGATGTTAAAAATAACAGGAAGGTATACTGTAAGTACATAGGTTAGAAAAGATAGGTAAAGGAGAGAGTACACCCTCTGATAAATGAGAAGGGAGAACTGGCTTCAGTAGACACAGAGAAGGTCGAGCTACTCAACAAGTTCTTAGCCCTAGTCTTCACTGCCAGTCAGGCTTTCCACGCCTCTCATGTCCCTGAACCTCTAGGAAAGACTCGGGGTTGCAAAATCCCTCCCACTGTAAGAACAGAGCATGACCAAGACTGCCTCATGAGGTTGAATGTGTACAAGTCTATGGGGTCAGACAACATTCATCCCAGGGTGTAAGACATTATTCTTTTGCACCTTTGTTTCAAAGCTTGCTGAGGAACACTGATGGACAAGTCCTGGTTAGGGGCTGAGAAATCCTTTGCCTAAAGGATACAGATGGACAAATCCAGGCAATTCCTGGTCAAAGTTGGCAAAATCTTTTGTCTGAAGATTTGCAGGCCAGGGGCAACGAGAGAGAGATAAGCACCAGCTTAATGGCTGAGAAGCAGTCTTTTTTGTATCTCAAGGGAGATAGCCATCTCAAGGGGTACTGAACATGACTCTTACCTAAGCGCCCAGGAATGCCGCGTTGCAGAAGGATAAAAAAGGGACCAACAACCAAGAGGGTAGCTGTCCGACATCAGATGCCTCATGATGTGATGCCTGCCTGCTGACAGACTCTCCTGGGCCTGCTACCTGAGACCTGCTGCTTCCTCCTGGGCGTGCTCTGTCTGTGCCTGCTTGCTGCCTAAGGCCAGCCACGCTGCTGCTGCTCTCCCCTTCACTTTTGCTTCTGACCTTCGGAATGGCGTGCAATGGCACACTGCTGGGTCTTGGTGGTGACTATTCCCGCTTCACATAATTCTTGATTCTTTCCTATTTTTCCTATCACCCTCTTTCCCTTCCCCACCATCCTAATTCTTAATAGTCGCTGGTCTCCCCTTCCCCATCTTCCTGATTGATTAAGTTTTGTAATAAAATTGTTGGACCAACATTTGAACTGTTGTTTCTTAATCTCACATCGGGTAAACATGTATCAAAGAACCTCCTATTCCTCCTATAAATTGTAGCGAGACACAGGGATCCAGAAAGAATTGGCTGATGCATTTGCCAAGCCACTCTCCATCATTTTTGAAAAGTTGTGGTTGTAAGGCAAAGTCCCCAGTGACTGGAAAAATTCTCCATTTTCAAGAAATGGCGAAAGGAAGACCTGGGGAACCACAGGCCGGTGAGCCTCAACTCTGTGCATGGGAAGAACATGGAATGAATACTCCTGGAAGAAATATTAAGGCAAATGTGAGACGAGGAGGTGATCCAAGGCAGCCTGTGTAACTTCACCAAGGGCAGACCATGACTGACTAGTCTGGTGGCCTTCTACAATGGAGTGATAGAATCAGTGGACGCAGGGCAACTGATGTTGCCTACCTGGACTTGTGCAAGGTCTTTGACATGGTTTCACACCACATCCTTATCTCTATATTGGAGAGACACAGATTTGAAGGCTGGATTATTAGGTGGATAAATAACTGCTTGAATGGTCACAGCCAGAAGATCAATGGATCTGTGCCCAGGTAGTAGTCAGTTATGAATGGTGTCATCCAGGAGTCTGTCTTGGGACTGGTGCTTTCCAATATCTTTATTGATGATACAGATGAGTGCACCCTCAGCAAGTTTGCTGATGACACCAGGCTGAGTGGTGCAATTTACACAATAGAAGGAAGGGACACTATCCAGAGGGATCTGGACAGGTTTGGAAAGTGGGCCCATGGGAATTTAATGATGTTCAACAAGGCCAAGTGCAAGGTGTTACACTTAGGTAGTGGCAATCTCAGATATGTGTATAGACTGGGAAGAGAACTCATCAAGAACAGCCCTGTGGAGAAGGACATGGGTGTCCAGGTGGATGAAAAGCTGGGCATAAGCCAGCAATGTGTGCTTGCAGCCCAGAAGACCAACAGCATTCTGGGCTGCATCAAAAGAGGAGTGACCACCAGGAAAAGGGAGGTGATTGTCCCTCTCTGCTCTGCCCTCATGAAGCCCCATCTAAAGTACTGCATCCAGGCCTGCGGCTCCCAGTGCAGGAAAGGTGTGGAGCTGTTGGAGCAGGTCCAGGGGATAGAATCATTATGATTCTATGATGATGATTCAAGTTCTCTACAACCTCTGACTTATCATGATGTGCTATGAAACCTGCTTGGTGAGAACGAAAGGGGATTCCTATCTAGAAAATTCTCTGAGTATGATTCATCATATCAATCTATTTAAAAAAAAAAAAAAAGTTTTCCTTTGGTGACCAATGCAAAAATTAGGAGGGGAAAGAACTCTGATAAAGACACTGGTGAGGCCACACATGCAGTGCTGTGTCCACTTCTAGGTTCCCCAGTAGAAGAGAGACATGAACATACTGGAAATAGTCCAATGAAGGGTCATGACCATGATCAAGACACAGGAGCACCTCTCGTAGGAGGAAAGACTGAGGGAACTGGGACTTTTCACTTTGGATAAGGGAAGGCTTATGGGGGATCTTATCAATGCGTATATAGATGTGTGGGGAAGGTGCAAAGAGGATAGAGCATTGGGTCCAAACTGGAACTTGGGAGATTCCATCTGAACATCAGGAAGCATTTCTGTACCAAGCAGGTTGAAACTATTCTTCAAATATAATTCCAAGTCTTAAATAGTTTTAATTACTGTGAAAGTTTGTCTGGGTAAAATTTGTTGAAATCACATCTCGCAGATCCAGTGATATTGATCCAGGTTCAGAAACCTTATGAAACATTAAACTGGTAAGGAGTCTCTGCAGTCTTGAGTGAAGTGTACTACACAAAAAGAATGCATTATAATTGTTAAACAATTTAGTGAGGTACTACAAATATCGCAATGACTGTCTAAGTGAAACATCATTCTTTCCCCTTTCAGGCTCGCTTCCTTCTTAAAAGGCAGATTCCAGAGCTTAAATATGTCTAAATTAGAATGTTCAATTACATTAGTGTATAAGGTAAAACTGCTTATCAGTGTATCTTCCAAACTAAACTTGGTGCAAAATACTTCTTGTGAAACAACTTAAAGATGTAGGATACTCTGTGAGTTCATATGGTTGACCTTATAGTTCATAACATCAAAAAGATCCTAATAAACAATGAACTGCTTCTTGATGAATCAACTTAATTTGGAACAGAGGACATCCTGTAGTAAACTGATGGAAATAAATCAGCTAGCTCACCATGCACTCCATACCATTCCATATATGTAATATATGTACATACAATATATTGACATCCGTTTCCTAAGCACCACTGGCAATCACAGCAAAAATAGATAAGCATATATTAATTTAGTAATATATTTTAAAATGAAACTAAATTCCAATTTATCTTGATTTTTTCTCCTTTCAGGAACAAAAATAGTGAGGGATTAAAAGGATGCCAGGAACCCTGTACCAAGCATCTGGCAAATTTATGGGTTCTTGCATCCATTTTCCAGTGCTGCAGTCCCAGAGGTGCATGAAATGAGAAGAAACATTTGTTGTAGTTCCACAGAGAGTTTGTAATTTCATAACTCTTATTTAAGATACTTCCATGTAAAAAATATGAAAGACTTGTAACCATGTTTACACTAGTTCCTTACAACAACAGGCAACCAGAATTTGAAATGACACTGTACATGTTTAGTGGGGAACAATCCTTTATTAATGAGAGCTAGGTGAAGCGCAGTGATTTTCTATTTTTATCCACTTTTCTTTTACACTCTAGTTACTATTTTAACAACAGAGTAGGTAAGTGTAAGAACAAACTGCTGAATAGCAACTGCAGATGTAAAATGATCTGTTTTCAGCAATCTTGAAAAAGTGGGTTGTTTTTTCAGTAACATACGAAAATATTTTCCAAGATTTTTCCACATTGTGCTTGTTTGCTAAATACACCATTATACCACTGACTTCAAACCTTGAACTTGCTCTGACTTGTCTATTCACAAGAAAAAAAAAAAAAAGGGGGGGGGGGGGGGGAAAGATTTAAAAAAAAGATTTAAAAGATTACTAACTTCCATATTTCATTCCACTTTCAATACTGGATTGTTCTATTAACTGTATTCTCTAATGGTCTGGTCAGCCTACCATTAAATTATTCAAATCAGGATAAGGGACCTGATTCTCATCTGGCAGATGTCAGTATAGTTTCATTGATTTAAATAGGGCTATACCAATTTACATCTTCCATGAATCATGCTTATCATTACAATCAGAATGATTAAATGATTAGTTTCCTAGTATATTAGCATAAATTGGTAATAACTAAAGAGTGCTCATAATTCTCTGCCTTTTTATAAAGCCCTTTTTCAAGCTTATTCAAGAGCATTCACCTGGTAGAAGGTGGGGAAAAAAAAAAAGTAACCTGAGTACAAATGCTCAACACAAAACTTACTTTGCAAAAAAAGGTGATAAACTAAAGATGTGCTATGAAACTTGACAGATAAATCATTGTTTCAAAACTTTTGTCCATAGAATGAGTTCACAGAATCATAGAATCACAGAATATCCCAAGCTGGAAGGGACCCAGAAGGGTCACCAAGCCCAAATCCTGGCTCCACACAGCACCACCCAGAATGAGACCTTATGTCTGAGAGCATTGTCCAGATGCTCCTTGAGCTATGGCAGCTCGGGGCCACAACCACTGCCCTGGGGAACCTGTTCCATGACCACCATTCTGGTGAAGAACCTTTTCCTAACTCACAACCTGATCTTCCCCTGCCACAGCTCCATGCCATCCCCTCGGGTCCTGTCACAGAGAGCAGAGCTCAGAGCTGCCCCTCCACTCCCTGTGAGACATCAGGCCTCCCCTCAGCTCCTCTGCTCTGGGCTGTGCAAACCAGGAGACCTCAGCAGCTCCTCATATGTCTTGCCCTTTAGACCCATTCCCATCTTCTCAACCCTACTTTGAATGCTCTCTAATAGTTTTATGTCCTTCCTAAATTGTGCCCAAAACTGCACACAAAATTATGGTGATCACAGAATCATAGAATTGCTCAGGTTGGAAAAGACCTTAAAGATTATCAAGTCCAACCGCAACCTAATCATACTACCCTAAATCTTACAACCCTCCACTAAATCATGTCCCTGAGCACCACATCCGAACGCTTTTTAAACACATCCAGGGATGGTGACTCAACCACCTCCCTGGCGAGCCCATTCCAGTGCTTAACAACCCTTTCTGTAAAGAAGTTTTTCCTGATATCCAACCTTACCCTGGCACAACTTGAGGCTGTGATGTAAGATGGCCATGATATCAGATGATGTAAGTTAACATATATCCTTCAAAAGAATATGTTAAGCCAGGGTCCAGGCCAGCAAGAGGCATTTCCTTAGATTTTGTGTACTTCAACTACAGATGTATCAAAGTGATACATTATAAGATCAGAAACTCAAAAACAAGTTATATCTGCTCTGTATACAGCTTGCAAAATAGCCAAAGCAGCTTAATAAAGAAAAAACAGACTATGGAAAATAGAATTGGAACTGATAATGAAATCATTAAAATTTGCTTTGAATTCAAAAAGGGGGGAAAAAAAAATGTAAGAGATCAAAACAGAGAGAGAACAAGAGAGAAAAAGAAAGAACATGAAACTAACCTTACAGTCAAAATGTCACTCAGGTACCTTGTTTTCATTCCTAGAGTACATTTATTAAACCCACTTTTATTAAATGTGGGGTTTGCTGCCCAGCTTGACCTCACCTTCTATACATACACACACACACACACACACACATATATATACAGACACACTATCAATTTTTCAGTCCTGATCAGAATAATTCATTTCAAATCCTTAGGGGTTTTTTTGTTGTTGTTTTGGTTTGTTTTTTTTGTTGTTGTTGTTGTTTTGTTTTGTTTTTAATCCAAGACCTCTGTGGAATTTCTATACAAATTTCAGAATATCAAGACTTTGAACTTCACTACAAGTGATCCCAAATAGTTTTTATTGTCAAGAAAAAAAATCTTACATAGGAAGCTTTGTTGTTTCTGTGTATTTGGATAAGTGTGTGGGTGTGTGTTGCCAGCAGAGTCTCTTATATGCATTGTACTCACACGCATACATTTTTATATATTTATTCCTCAAACTGTTCAGAACTTAATCCAGAAATTCAACATTTTTCCCAACAATTAATGCATCAGTAAACTTGATTTCTTCCACAACACAGATTTCACTTTGAGATTCAAATTCACCAAACCTCTTATAAATCCAACTAAAAAACAACAACAACAAAAAGAAAGAAGAACTTCATGTGCTTCTTTTGTCTGACTTCTCTAAAATACTTGAAACTTGGCGGTCACTTTAAAGTCTGAATTAAAGGAGCTATCAGTTAAAACTATTTTATCAAGAGCCATGCACCATTAAACGTATAAAGTACAGCCTGATTTTAGGTATAGTTTTCCCAGCATTTCCTTGTGTTTTTGTATCTTCTACTAGGAGCAAAATGTGAAACAGGATACAGGGTTTTGGACTGAGATCAAATCCATGATTTTTCTCTCTGCTTTCTTATGAATGTCTCACTTAGTTTAATCACTACTGGTAGTTGCTACTTGGGTACATTTACATAGAAACATTTCTTCTTCTAAGCTCCCTTCAAAGTCAGTGGGAGGTTTTTGGTTGACTTCACTGATGTAAGGATGAGGCATTTTGCAACCAAAAAAAGTGTTCTTGATGACCTACAGTTGATGTGCATGTGCTCCCTTTTTAAGTTTTACTCTTTTACCACCTTCCTCCCTCTGAGACAATAACAGAAATGCAATAAAGTGTGTATCTTCTCCACAACTTCTGTCTTACAGAGTGAGGAAGAAAACAAGAGAATGAAACCGAAGTGTTTGGCACGATATTTCTGCCACCTAGCAGTACAATAAAAATCCTTTTTGCAGTATAGAAACAAGACTAATGTATTCTACATTACAACAGGGAAAAATAAGGGAATCAAACTGACTCAAAGTACAGCTGTCTCATTTGACTCTAAGGTACACCTTTAATATATACAAATAGTAATATCTGCTGTATTCTGTAATATTTAGTGAATGCAATCCTATGACCTAAGCTATTCTTTGCAAAATATTTTGGTTAGGTTAAAGCTGGTGAGACTCTCCTATGTGCTGAGGGTATCTGCAAGTATACTCTAATATAAATATATAAATATATATAAAATACTTTAATGAGTATTTTGATTCCAGGAATTTTGTCACTGGTTTGAAATTTTATAGAAATTATGGCAATACTTTAAGTGTATAAAGATCTCATAAACATAAATGTTTATACTTAGAAATTTTTGGTGAAGAATGTGAAATAAAATAGTATTGGCAATCAATGTCAAGTGTTTAACGTTTTGGATTTTACATACTACGTATCCTTCCAGGGTTATACAAGGAAGAAGTGCATTCCAGTTTGATACCTAATCGGTAGCCTTTTCCATAGTTACAGTTTTCCTGCTGTGCTGCCAAGCATCTGCATATTAATAAGTAACAGCATTTAATGAGAGGAAGCACTCCAAAGTAACACACTTAACTCACTGTCTTTATTCACTGTATCATAGTAAAAATGTACTCTTATGCCAAAGGGAAGTTATGCCTTTAAACTGCAACTATAAATTGCAACTAACATGCTGAAGCAAGGATGTCACAGTTACACATAATTACCATTTCTACAGAAACCTGTTTCCTGTGGTGACAGTAACATATTTAAAAGATACCATTTTCAGTCTTTGATGTCACTTTCCTCATACAAAACTGTGGGTTTTTTCACTAAGAGTCCCATTCAAAAGCCAGTCTTATCCAGTAAAGCACTTAAGCATATGCTTAGATCCCATTTATTTCAAAAGAACTTAGGCACATGATTACAGTTTTTTTTCTGAAAAGGGATTGAACTTAAGTATATGTTTCAAGTGCTTTTTCATGCTGAAACCTAAAATAGGAGCAGAAGTCCTAACTGCAATACTACTAATGCTCCCTATTACCCAGGATTTTTAGTAGCAACAAGTTTTATCAAGTTTTACAGGTTTATTTTTCCAAGTAATATTTTAGCATCATCTTGCCTTATCATATATCACATGCAGTAAGCTTATTACAAGCCAACAAAAAGTTTGAAAAAAAATATTAATCATATTTGAATCTTTAATACTGTACCAGTGCTCCTCATGGCTTAAAGACCTTAAGCTTTAAATGCCACAGAACTTTTTTTTTTTTTTTTTTGTATTTGAAATGAGAATGCTGAGAAAGGTAACTGATGCTTATACAACAGGCTGTAAACCAGAAAATCACAGAGAAGACAGGGGGAAAACCCTCTTATGCCTCCTGCATTTCTCTTTCCAGCTTTTACTTTAACACAATCACTGTAATAAAAAAGATGTTTTCATGGATAAATATTACAGGACAAAAATACAGTATAATTGGCTCCCATATACTACCAATTTTAGTTCCAGCAACCTAGCTATAAATAGTGCCCAGATTGTACAGCAAGGGAAACCATCCGCTGTTCCCCTTGTACTAAATACCTCTGCACTACTCAAAGCCTGGGGAAATGCTTCCAAAGTAACCCTATAATTCAAGTCACCGTTTATAGAAATACGTGTTGTCCAGTGCCTCCGTGTTTATTTCTTTATTTGTTGTTACCTTGTTTGTTTCTTTTTCCATGTTTATCACAGCAGTTTGTCGTGGTTTTAATGTTTATACACTGTATATACTAGTCACACTAAGCAGGCTGTCATCATTATTCTGCTGACAGAAAACTGGGTGCAGTTTTCCTCGGGGCCCTTCAGTGATACTCATGAATAGGGTAGACCATAATGACTGTTGAGGTATATATAATGCATTGCCTCTTCTTCATAAGCTGATTACATTTTCTCTCTTAGGATAATTTCTTACAGCTAGAGTACAGAATTGAAAATTCAGGAATGTATTTTCTATTTCTCACTGGGCCACAGACTTCCTATGTGGATCTTGAACAAATTGTTTTACTTACTCTACCTCTGCCTTTCACATCTGAAAAGTAGAGATAAAAGCAACAGGAGCACTTCAAGGCTTACTTCATTAAAATTGGCAAAGAACTTTCAGGTCAATGAATGGAGGCTGCTATAGATTAACATATTAAAAGTTTCAGTATTTTATTTGTGACCTATTTTAATTGATTTTAAAAGATGCTTCTAAAATAGAAACACCAAGAAAATTAAACACAATGCCACTGGCGTAAATGTCCAGTTTTGTAGACCAGTACCTGTACCTGAAAGATATTAATGAGTTTCCTCTCTAACACTTTAGGAATAGCCTACTTCAGATGGAAAGCAAAAATAAAGCTGAATGCAATAGAAATATACACATCACATATGGAAGAAGTGTGCACTGAGGTACTAGTTAAAAGAAAGAAACGCATTTCTTCCTTGATTGTGTTATAAGGACATAACTGTCAAGAGCAAAGATAAATGTTGTTGAAATGCTGTGAAAAAAAAAGTGCTTTTAATTAAGTAATAGAAGATTTTATATATATATGATCCTTTGTTTAAAATGTCTTCATATTAATTTGCTGCAGTTAAAGTAAAATAAAATAGGTAGCATATGAAGAAAAGACATATTTGTATTTTTAAAAAATAATAAAATCTGCTTTATTCCAATGGCATTTTTCCTCAGTTTTTTTTCCTTTTAAAAATAAAAATTCCATTTTCCTGTCTGAATTCAAAATGATTGACTGGAGCACAATATTAAGTAATAAATAAAACAGCCCCAGTGCCTGAAAGACTTCTGAATAAAGAGAAAATTATTTTTGGATTTTCCTTCTGATCAGATATGAAATATTCTGAAACGCCACCTCTATAATTTGATAAAAAGCTTGATATCCCCAAATGAAAATAGGATTCAGCACTTTCATTTTTCTGTCTCTAAAGGAACCTCTAGGTAAACTGATTTTAAAAAAATGAAAATCTCAAGCATAAAGGTGGGAGTAATGAAGGAAGTTTAAATATGCGCTGACCTTTGAAATGAACTGCATTCCATGTTGTTTGGCCAAGAAGCTGGCTGTGTTGCTGTCTCCATCAATTTCCACAGCATGAAAGATGTGGGTTTTGGAGCTGCCCTGCTCTCTGGTGGATGTTGATAGGCATCGCTGGAAATACACCAGTGCTGATAGTAACAGCCATATGTTCATTGCTCTGAAATATTAAAAAGAAATCCACAAGGGATAAAAGTATAAGCATCTTCCTTTGTTGTTGTTGTTCACTATAAGAATTTACCCAGAGGTGGCTGTATTTTATTTTCCCCTTCTTTGGTTAAAAAGTAACATTCGACAATGTTTTATTTAGTAGCAATATTAAAATGAAAAGAAGAAAGCAAAAGAAAATGAATTATTTCAGGAAGCTAAGGCTATTATGCAGTTTGACAGTAACTAAAAACAAAGTTATGTTACGTGAGTTTATTCAGATAAATTCAAAAATAAAAATGTATACTTTGTTGCAGGTTTTGGTTACATAATTATCTCCTTTTCCACTCCTGCTTTATTATCTAAGTTTCACTAGTTTTATACATTAATGATTCGCTAACCTGAAGCTGTTCACTAGTCCTACAGGTCATACAGCATTCTCTCAAAAAGTTCAGTTTTTGATATCAAACAGAATACAACAGCTTGAAATAATTCCAATAACAACATAAACAACTAAATGACTGCATATCAATTCTTAATATTCTTTTTTCATTATATATCAGTAATACATTCTATTAGATATCAGTTTAAAGGGAATCTTTAATTTAATCATATAATGTCTAGAAAAATAAATGATAGGAAGATGACAAGGTCAAGATTATACACCTGAGAAGTACTACAGGTATCTTAATTAGGCAATGTTCATAGCTGCCTGAAAATTTATTCTGTGCATGCTAACACTTAGGCACTACATTCTGTATTTAAAAATATGACAGTAGCAAGTAACAAAATCATCCTGAGTGACACCCTGATGTTTCACCTATGATAAAACAAGGGTAGCATTTAAGCAGATGTACTATTAGTTGCAAACAGTGGTAGAAATCCAACTAACTTCTCCATTACATTCCCACTCTCTTACACATCTGTTAAGATAGGTACAGTACTAGAATTAAAATACTAACTTTAAAATGGATGAGATAAAACATTCTTGCATGCTCTAAGTGGTCACATTCATTTACATGCCCACAATGTGTGGAGTAATTATTATTCAAATAGCCTTTTAACATGGCAGTTAAATAGAAATTATCAGTGGGACCATACAAATAAATAGAAAAAGCCATTGTATCAATCCAATCTTTGAAGATATACATCTGTCTTTACTAAGCTATGTCTTTCAGTTGCATCTTCCTTGAAAGACCCAGAACTAATTCAAAGCAGTCATTGACTGAATTCTTCCCCCACCACACACACACACACACACACACACACACACACACACACACACACACAGGGAGAGAGAATAGGTAGCTTTTGAAAATATTAAGTGCAAATTAAGATGTAACAGAAAAAAAAAACTTCATCTCATAACTTGCAGTCTGCAATAATATAAACCAAGTATCTTTGATAAGCACTGCCAGACTCAAAAAAAATATATGTACTTAACATCTCTGCACAGTTAAAGATATAACTCAGATCTCGAATGAGATCCTACCAGCTGTACACTTCTGAAAAAGCCTAGTAACGGGTATCACCTGGAATACCCACTAATTATGTTTGAGGCTTTCTGGATTTGAATTGCTACCTGCCTCACAGAGGTGAGGGACTTTTTAGCTGGGCAGAAGTAGCCTACATTTCTGAAGTTGCTTTTCTAATTTTAGCTGTATACTTAGTAGGGACACTACTGGCCTTCACTTGGTGTTTTTTAGAACACTGAGGATTGAAGTAGCGGGAACTGCAATTCCTTTCTTTTTCTTAGCTAAGCAATCATATTACAGCCCTTATGAAATGTAACTCAGTAATCAGTAGAAGGGAAACCGTGAAGGTTATGGAAGACTAAACTTCATCTTCCACATGCAAGGAGATGAAAATTTCACCAAGTACTGTCCAGGACAATGCATGAGGCTGAATATTTTTGTCTTGATGTTTGTTCTGTTAGTGCGGTTCTACTCTGTATGGACTATTTATTTATATCATGACTATGTAGAAAATAAATAAATAAATGACATTACAGTTCAGTCTACTCTAAACATTATTTCAACTGAGGTTATCTATTAACAGTTCTAATGCAGTGTAGAGCTATGTCAATTTCTTTGTCTAGTTCACTGGACTATTTAAGTTGGCAAACTATCCAGGTACACAGAGCAGTATATTGCCACTGAGAATGAATTCAGGAAGTTCTCCATTCAGCCACAAACAGCTTACGGCAATACTGTTGGTCCATATTTACAGTAAGTTGAAATCTAGGGGGTGCACAGAGAAACCGGAGCTGCAGAGAAGTAAAAGGACAACGCAGTTGATAAGGTAGACCCACTCTGTACAATTTGTGCTGAATTTCCAGAACAAGCAATCAAAATCACTGTACCCTGAACATTCTTTTAGGAAAAGAAAAATACAGGTCCATCTTTCTTCAGATAGAGGTAAAGAAAGACTGCAGGAAGAGACTGACTCCACTGTGGTACTGAAAAAAAAGTTTTAGAGATATTCCTCTCATCTGATACTTCTTGACATTCTCTTTTCTGCTTTCCAAACCAATCTGTTTTGATAGCTACTCTACTTCAATAGAGATTTGCAGAACTTATTCATTTCAAGCTGGTAGACAGGTTTAGCCAATTTGATCTAACCCGACTGGAGCCATTCTGTGGATGTTTGTTGGCGCTTTTTGTTTTGTTTTTCCTTCACTATCAATCAATATTTTAAAAATAATTAAATACAGAAAAGAAAGTATATAGAGAATACACAGCGCAAACAAGTCAGAGAAGAATTATTATTATTATTTTTTAATGCACTAGCTGCTTATACTAACATTCACTAAAACAGGAAAACAAAATGCTGGGAGATTAAATGAGAAACAAAATAAATAGCAGTAATCACTGAAAGATCCTGTTTATATACACATGAGGAAAACTCAACAACCAATACAGAATTAGCCATATGTGACCTCAAGATGATAATCAGAAGAACATTTGATTGACAAGCAGGAGAGAAAAAAAAAAACAGCACAATTAATAAACATATAAAAGATATCAAAATATGGACTCTCTTTCTGAAAACAGGTGGTATCTCTGCAAATTTTCACAGAAGAACTATACATTTAATAATTATCCCTTCTGCAAAAATACCAGCTGACGTTCTTGCTCCTCAAGAAATTACAAACGTATCCTACAAATTGCAGTCTGTAGACAGACTCAACCACTTCTTCAAAAGTAAAGCAAACAATTAATATATTATAGATAGAGGTACTAATTGGGTAACTTAACAGTCATGAGGTTGAAGTAAGCCAAAGCAGGTGCAATTCATCAAGGAAAAAAAGTCAGACACATGTTGAGATAAAAGGGACCTAATTTTCAGGATACAAGTAGGATTCAAAAAGGTATAATAGATGTTAAAATTTGATTTTGCGGGTGAAAATAAAGTAAATATCAGTAAAAATACACCAAGTGATTTTAACATGCACGATATTATCATGTATTCACATTTTAAGTGATAGCTTTGTATTGAACCCTGAAAGAAACCCTGAAAGAGACTTCCATCCTGTTCTCTCTTGAAATGTCACAGCTGATGCAGTCTCCTATATTTCAGATTAAA
Organism: Alectoris magna; assembly: GCA_030625065.1. NCBI lineage: Eukaryota > Metazoa > Chordata > Aves > Galliformes > Phasianidae > Alectoris > Alectoris magna. The sequence continues at coordinate 73,925,639 of CM060562.1, forward strand.
AATCTCTGAACACTCTTTCATTCATCACAACAAGACAATACATCAATGGAAGGCCTTTAATATACTGAAACAGCAAAGAAATACAGGTGAGGAGATATGGTGCCTACAACAATGTTTTCACTTTGTTGTGATATCCAAAATGGTAGCGAAGAAAAAGAATCAATTTGTTATGGAAACAAAGCATAACTTAAAGCAAATTTTTGAATTTTAGAGCACAAGTTGTGAACCTGACAGACAAAAGCCTGTCTTGAAAAACTGTTAGCAAGTCCTGAAAAGATCAGTACAAATGTTATATATTGTAATATTGATCTGAAGTCTTAACTAATATGTGATCAGTTTGTATCTTCCAGACTTGATCTACATTACTTCTTCATGTTAACAGCTATTTAAATTTACTGAACTTTGAGCACTGTATTTTGTGAAACACAATATTGCCATCAGTTAGTTAGATTTAAAAATAATAATTATCTAGATTGTAGTAGCATCCATAAAGGTTCAATAAACAGCTTGTTAATCCTACTAAGAGAAAAGTGTAAAGATTTTCCAAATATCTGATTTCTATGACAATGTGAATATTAGGACAGTATAATATACTACGTGTGCAGCAGCTGAAACACCTCTGTATGAGATATTCCAAAGGCTGCCCAACCTTTAAAAAAAAAAGTGTTAGAATATTTATTCCACTGTAACCATTACATTTAACCTATATCCACTTGAGACCCTCTCATATTGGACAGTTTCATCCTAATTATCACTATCTGAAAACAAGGCTTGTGAGAAAAGTTCTTTACGTGTTTTACCTATACAAAAGATTCTGTCTTCTTTAGGGAAACATTTAGATCTCATCCAATGGGGTATGGAAGAGGGACTGAAATTTGGTCTGGGATGAATATTTGCCCAAACTTGGACAAAAATTACAGGCAAAATAAGGTCAAGAAAAGCATGTATGAGTTGAAAGCTTAAATCTTGAAAGATTCTATCTATCTGCACAGAGTAATGCCCATCCTGAGACTGATCCTTTATTTCTTCTATAATGAAATTTTCCTGTGTCTCATCCACTGAGAGAAAATCCACTGAGAGAAAAGGAATTGCAAACCAAGAGTAAGTTGCATAGAAGAGGATCTATGTGGCTTTCACTTAGGAGAATGGACCTCAAATGATTGTTGTTGGGCATGAGTGAAACTGAACACTTATATGAAAGGCCTTGGACTAACTGAACAGGATGACCTTTAGGACCTCAGTTAACACAAAACTGGTTAGTTCAATTTTGCATGAAGTGCAGTTAGTTGAAGACAACTAGAAAAAAAGTGTCAGGAAAGATAGTGAATCTAGGAAGGTACAACATTAGACAGAGAGACCTATGTGATTTAAGGAGGGAAAGAACAGAAAAAAGGAGAACCAAGAGAAAAACAGAGGGTTGAAGAACAGCTAATTAGAGAAACAAGCATGGCAAGAATCTACTAGTGTGCAACTGAGATTATCTGAGCAAAGAGGCTTGGGACAAGGATATTAACTCCGAAAAAGGAAAGAGAAAGGACAAATGACAAAAAGGAAAACTTGATCAGGCTGTAAAGATCAAAATTCCTGCTTAAGCCTCAGGCTTATTCTTCTCCAAAACCTGAAACCAGATCTAGACTTCCACATTTTGCAGCTCCACTGAAACTGAGAAATACAAAAGCAACTAAGTGTATTAAATCCATCTGTTGAGAAACAGGGATAGTTAAAGACTGGCAAGTTGAAGAAACTGTGAGTGCATTATTTCAAATGGATTTAGGTTTTTCCTCTGTGTGTGATAATAGTTCTACTACTGTGCAAATGAAATTCTCCAAAATGAAAATCTGAGATTTTTCTATACAACGGATGCATCTACAGCAGCAGACTTTTTTTAAGAATCTGTAATATGGAACCACGCTATAGTGGGAGAGTTTCTATCATTAGGTGCTGATCACATCACAGTATTTTGAGTAACACTGAATCCTTTCAAGGTCAGTAGCAGATGATCATTGTGTTTTACAATTACTAGTCTTGAGAGTATTCTATGTTTTTTTTGTATCAGCAATTTCAATTTCAATTTAAATTCTAAACAGGAATAATAAATCCTACAACAAAGCAGTAGCTTCCTGAAGTTATTGCACAATGCACAGTTCTGTTTCTGAATCATAATTTTGCTATGTAAGGCACACTGACACACACACACTAAAAAGATTATATTAATGTTTACAGTCACACAAAAAATTGGGCAGATGTGGATCCAAATTTCTTAAGGTTACTGAAAGTAAGTATGCCTTGATCATATTAGATGGTAAATAACAATTATTATCACCAGAAAGATTTGCAAAGATATTGAAAAAAATAACTAAATGTGAGGAATGAAAAAATTTCCTCTTTTCTTAAGAAGCGTCTGCTTGTTTATAAGACAGCTGGAAAGAAAAGAAAGACTGAGGGTTTTTCTTTTAAATTAAAAGAACTGGCTTTCTTCTTGTTCCCACAGGGAAAGAAATGATCACCATTAATCGTATAGAGAGACATTCTTTAGTTTTTGAGGAAACATGGCGAAATGGCTGAACTACAAGCACTGTTTTCTGAATTATGAACAGTTCCTTTATGGGTTTTGTGTCATATGCTGACCAAGTCCAGTTTTGCACCGGTTTGTGAAATGTAACAAAATCACAATTAAGGTTGATCTATGTGGCAAGGTACTCTGGTGATATGTCATAATGCCACAAGTTTGGATACTGTACCTTCTTTTTCCCTTTCATTTATTTTACTGAAGTTTTATAACACTGGAGATAGAGCCAAGATCTGAATTTATGGTGTTGTTATTCTCAGATAAAAGTAAGCACCAAACCATGAGGGTGTATTCAGAAGCATCTCCTGTGATGTCTCAGACCTGCGAAGACAGAGTTGTTCTCTTGATTCTGTTGTTTGTTTTTTAACGGAAGAATTACAGAAGTGAACAGTAGATAACAATACACAACTTATTGCATTTTTACACAATATTTTGAGTGATACTTTTTACCTTTAAAACGTGTTTCAGAATTTACCAGTTTCCATCAAAACACTAACTTCTGAACTAGAAGTCTAGTAAAAATCAGTTACAGCCCAGAGTTAAGCTGATTTTCAGCGAACATCACTGAGGACGAAGAAACTTCAGAAATTGGCATATTCCGTATATGGATTTTAATCTTGAAAACAGGGACATTTACAATCATATGCATTTTGTAGTTCTTACTGGTTTTTGTTGGAAAAAAAGAAACTGGGCAATTATACACTGCTCCTCAGCTAGACTTATCTCAAAATGCTTTACAAATCATATATAATGTAATGTAGGAATACAAAAAGAAAATATTAAAATTACAAAAGAACAGCTACCTAGGAATTTGAACTTTTAATGGCAAAACAGTTCATTAAAAGACTAAACTGCTATAAAACTTCTTGAACCAAAAAGAAGGAATTGTATCTAATCAGCACATTATAGTGAATTAAGTGGTATTATGCTAGACTTGTATTCTACACGCAGAGAGTTTATAAGAAGGCTTCCTTCTAGGAAACTAAATGAAATATATCAAGTAAAAATGACAAGCTTACAAGTATTCAACACTTTCCTCCAATCTGAAGTGGAATTATCAGTCTTTCAAACTAAATAACAGCTGAGAACCATTGCTCTGATTTTAATTTAATCCAACTTGACAATTAAATTGACTAAAAGAAAAGATACTTCATCAGTATGGAGTGGAGAAATATTAGAAATGGAAAGAATACATTTGTTTACTCCTACAGGGCAGAAAAAAGAAAAAGAGAAAGAGAGAGAGAAGTAATTTACTGTCTGTGCAGCATAGAAAGGTTATCCTGGGATGGCAAAAAATATAATGTGCCATAAAACCAATGTCTCTGTTCAGTCCGTGTTTTTTAGAGCCCAGTAGAGTTATGAATTTCAGTTCCAGACTTATCTTTTGAAGATATTTTGTATGATTCCCTTGAGCATCAGGGCTGAGTGGCCAGAAATGAAGTGGCTGTTCTGGTTTAAAGCGAATGTGACATAGATATTCAAATTGGAATTCACAATTCAATAATATTTGTGTAGCTATCCTACTTTAAGGTTCTGTTTAATTGCCAAGAATGCTCACTCCCAGAAATAAAACTAATGTAAAGCCCCTGCTTAAGCCTTTTTCAACAGTTGGAATAGTGCAAAACAACCTTAAATCAGGTTTTAATGATATCTGAGAGCAGCCGAAATCTATGGTGATGGAACCATTACAGAAAATGGAAAAATCTGTATCTGGCATTAAGCACTTGTTGCTGTCAACTCCAACCAAAGAGAGAGAATAGCCAGAAAAATTCTGGAAATAATTTTTTATCCAGAATAACTTCATTTAGCTGGCACAATTTCATTACCTGCTCTAAAGGAGGATCCGTATTAACCTGAAGGTCACAAAGGAAGACTCAAAACTCTCGATTTAGGAGAGCATTTTCCAGCCTATGCAGTAATACTGGGAATGTTGAAAGAATTGTTTCAAGGCTCCAAGATTTCTTTGCTCAAGTACTGTAAGTACTGTTTCCATTCAGCAATAATATCACACTCAAGTTCTTAAAGAGACTGTCTGGCTTTTTTCAGAGAGTAAATTCCAAATCACATCTCAGATGCTCTGTATTATTTAACTACTCAATGAGTGTCTTACACTTAAAACTGCCCAAATTATGCTGTCACTCAATGGATGATATAGTAGATGATAATAAAACATAGATGTAAACTCAGTCTTTCTATAAAAAATGTAAGGGAAAAAAGGTCTGTTAAAATATAAACTGCTTCTTTCTTTGGAAACAAATGTACAACAAAATTAGGATCAGAGTATTACCCTGTCTGATACCTGGTATCAAATGGTTTGTTGGCTCTTGCTTCCCTCACGGATTTAACATTATGAAGACAGGGTTCTGAAATTATCAAAAAGGAAAACTATTTGATAAGTACCTTTCTATCATTTATTTAATTCATTGTATCAAAATAAATTGTTCTACAAACTTTACTAGCATTACCAAGAAAATTCCAAGAAATATTGCTTTCCTGTAGCAATAATAATTAAAAAAAAAAGTAATCCTTTAGTTTTCTTTAATAATGTATTACTATACTTCATCCCCCTGAGAAATACTCTATACAATCTCAAAGGACAACAAAATCTAAATCTTGCCTTAAAAGTCAAGAAGAGCTGATGATGCTTCAAAATCACCTCCAGCTCAATACTGATTTCTACAGCCAATTAAACAGTGGAATTGATGGACTCTGAGAACGCCATTTACTGTCCTCAGCTGAAAACATGATAATTATGACATGAGGTCTTAAAGCTGGAAGGTATGACGAAAGGGAAAAATAAGTGGAAGATCCTCTGACCTCAGGGACATGGATAATTCCTTCAGGGTGAAAGGAAGATTAAACGTGCACCTGGGCAAAGAAAAATTTCACAGAACATATGGTGTATGTATAAATTATCTTGACAAGAGCACAATTCAGCAAATTGGTTATTAGAAATGTAACTATTGGGAGTTACATTGATTATATTCAGAAATGTCTTTATAAAATAGAAACCTGTCAAGTAGGTTAGACCTAACTTGACTTAGGGTATAATAATATAATGAGGAGTGTCTTACACTGTCAAAAATAGGTATATTCTTATCCTATCTGTCCTTCATTCACTGACTGGTACATATAAATGTAGAGGTATATATTTCAAACTCACTGTACAAAAGTTAGCAATAATGCTATCGCTAAACAAATAATAAAATATTTACACTCAGGAATACTTTCACATACTCTTCTATCTTTAAAAAAAAAAAAAAAAAGGTGAGAAATGCATTTTTCTAGGGTTTACTGCATCACAGCCCAAGCAAGAGATACACACACAGAAAATTAATACACATTGAAGAAATAAGCAGACTGTATGTTATGCCAAATAAAACTAGCTGCATGTTTCATAGGGCAATGATCAGAGGATGGCATAATTGAACTCGTCATCTTTACAGTGTGAGTCTATGGCTTTAACTGAAAGAAAAGAGAAAGAAGCTTAAATATATAAATATTTTAGCAATGTTTTATTCTAAGAAGTAAGCAAGTCACCTTTTCTTCTAAGGTAATGAAGCATCCTGCACTATAGCACCATACAGTAACCACAATAACAACAAAATTAAATTGTATCTCAGTGACAGTACAATTATACTTGCTCTTTTGTCTGCAAAGCTATTTGGTCCCTAGTACCACCTAGAATACTTTGTAACATGAAGTCTAAGTACTATCAGAGGCCAAGTTTCACAGGATTTTATAAAAACAGGTGTCCCTTTAACTTAGATTTCTCCTGTTAGACTACTTTGTTGTTATGAATGTATACAGAAATATAATTTAACTTTTCTTTGGAATATTACGATCTTGATAGCATTATACATTCTCCATGATATGACACCGGAGGTGTACTACACATGCATAATGCTGTTTTCCAGGGAATAATCAGTGCAGTGCATTTTGGAAGAAAACATAAGAATGTACAATGGCGGAATTTCTGTTCACATAATACGATTGATGTCTATTTCCCACAAATTACATGTATTAACTGATGTTCACCATCAGCATCATACTATGTGAATTACCTTCACCATATCTCTACACACATATATCCAATACATAGAAAGTGTTGGATTTCTATTAATACTTTTTAAATTATTATTTATTATTGTCATTTTCTGTGAAGTTTGATAATTCAGGAATATAGTTTAGTTTTCATGTAATACTTAAGATCATTCTGAAACATAACAGTCAAGGGGAAAATGTATTATAGGCAGCCATATTTGGAATACTATAATCTTGATCATTCCTGATTATACAGACTGGTCAGACAAAATACAAGAGATACTCCAAAAGTAATGCCTCCTATTTATTCTACTGACCCACAGTATCAGAGGCAGATGGTGGTGTGGCAGTAGAGGCTGAACCTTCCCACCAATATTCCATTACATGTTGTTGCTGTGTCACAGGCAGCAGCAGAGCAGCAGGCTGATAATGTGGCATCTGACACAGAAGTGCATATATAGCAAAAGGTGCAATTGAATTCCTGTATGCACAAAAAATTGCATCCATTGACATTCATTGACACTTTCTGAACACTGGTGGAGACAAAACAGTGGATGTGAGCTGTGAAGCAGAGGATGCTGCGTTTCAGCAGTGATGACAATGATTCACCTCCACTGGCTCAGATTTTTGCTACGCATTAATATATGTAATCTGGAGCTTTTACTAACATTATCAAAGGAAGTTATTTCTATATTAACCCAGAAAACAAGATATTACTGTTAAACAATTGTAAAGAACACTGAATATTAATATGTGTTTGATGGGAATGAGACTAACTATAAATTATTCAACAGTTGGAACTACATAAAATGTTCTGGATGGTACTGTGTTGTAACTCATAACAAATGTCCCACTAGAGAGAGAGAAATGAAAATAGGTGAATGGATGTGGGTTTAAGCCATTTTTTTGTGTTCTACATCTGATGGCTCTTTCTTACACAACTTGGTGTATTCATTAAAATATCTGCATGACTGGCTTCATTTATATACTCCTTCTCAGAAGCTAGTTGATGTAGAGAATAATCAGTGAGACCCAAACTGTCCCAGCTCTGCAGAGGCATAGGAAATGGGACTGCCACTTGGTCATTCCAAAATACTACATGAGCTTTTCCTAATAAAAAAACTAGAGTGGGATTATCCGTGCATGATTTTCTATAGTTAAAATTATTGCAATTTGGGCACTTTTGGGGAACAGCGTTTGCTCAAAAAACATGCAAAAATAAATGTTACTAAAGTTAAATAACAGCATCTATTGTCATTCATCTTCATGTTTATATAGATATACCTTACATAGAAAACTTGCTCTTTCACTGTGAAAACATACTATCATGGAATTAGTGAGCTATATCATTAAAGTTTGTAGGATAAAACTAGGCCCCCCAAACTGAAATCTGAATATTAATTATTATCATTATTAATTTTGACAGAGCCAAGGAAAGTCAATGAGGGTTGCATCCTTTGAAAGGGCACCATCCGGAGTGATGCATCTTTTAAGAGCTGTTTCACAAAAACCTCTGCATTAAACCTTACTTGTTCATAAAATGTGAAAATCTGAAATAGAAGTGTAAAATTCAAATTAAAAGAAGAAACTAACAGCAACAACCAACAACAACAACAAACAACAACAACAAACAAGGAAGATGAAGGGATGAAGCTAGAGCATAGGAAGTTCCACACGAATGTGCACAAGAACTTCTTTACAGTGAGGGTGACGGAGCACTGGAACAGGCTGCCCAGGGGGGTTGTGGAGTCTCCTTCTCTGGAGATATTCAAGACCCGCCTGGACACCTACCTGTGTGACCTGCTGTAGGGAACCTGCTTTGGCAGGGGGCTTGGACTCGATGATCTCTAGAGGTCCCTTCCAACCCCTACAATTCTGTGTGTGTGTGAAGATCATTCACAATAGAGTACAGAAGAGCATGAAAGCAGAAAAAACCTGAACTATATGTTTCTGTATAAATGCTGGAAGCCATATCAGGGAAGAAGATGAATCAGTGAATACTATTTCCAATGTACATATGAAAGACTAGTTGCGCTGGTTGATTTTTACTGCTAAAACTAAAGAAGCTTTAGAGTTGGATCAGATAAATAGGTTAGGTGAATCAGTAATTGACACAAGGGCTGAAAATGCAAAAGTGGAAAGCAAAAAGGGGAACACTTGACATGATTTCCAGAATACAGCTGGATGTCAAACAGACACATAGTTATAACACTTAATTTTTAGCTCTTTTTAGTTTTAATTGCCATGCAATTTCATTCAGGGAAATACTTGTATGTATTAACAGTGAGTAATAAGTGGAAAACAAAGGTAACATGGTAGGTAAAATTTGGTTAGCAGCTAAAATCTCACCCAGATCACCACTTGCTCTCCCTCTTCAGCAGGACAGGGATGAAAACAGGAACTGCAGGAATGAGAAAGCTTATGGGTCAAGATAATGACAGGGAAATTGCTCACTAGTTATCTCTGCAAGAAAAAATGGACTTAGGGAAAATTAATTTATTGCACGTTAGGACAATGATGTACTTACTAATTCAGGTGGTGGGAAACAAAAACACAAACATTAAAACACATTTCCTCCCCACTTTCCTAGGTTCAGCTTCACACCTTCACTCCAGACTCCTGGTGCAGGGAAGGATGGGGCAGGCTACAGTCAGCTCACAGGGGTTTCTTCTGGCCACAACTTCCTACTCATACTTTCTGCTCCAGTGTAGGCTCTATTGATCAGGAAAATGAGTTCTCATGTGAGGTCCTCCAAGGGCTGTGTAATGTGCTCCAGCGCCTTCTCTGACCTTGGTGTTCCTTTTGATGCTTGTCACCCTTCTTGTTTCCTTCTCCTCCCTCCATCTTGTGTTTTCTGCCCTTTCTTAAATATATTCTCACAGAGGCACCAGTAGCTTGGCTGATGGGTTCAGCTTTCGACGGCAGAGGGTCCATTTTGGAGCCAGCTGCAACCAGCCATGTAGGAATACATTGTCTGTCACTTTTCAGAGTGGAAACCATAGAGTCTCACTGGGATCTGTCTTGTGACCTGTTCTGCTCAACAGATTTACACATGTTCAGAAAGAAGAGTGAAAGATTATGAAGTTTGATAGTAAAGGCAATGGGTGTTTCACATGTCATGGTTCTGTGTGATCCCATAACTAAGAGGCAGATGAAGTTCAGCATAGACAAAATATAAATTGATAGACCAAAGGAAAAACAGTTCTGCTTTTACATACAAAAGGATAGACTGTGAAGTATTCTGACTTGAAGTTAACAACAGATCAATACCAGGAAATATAAGGAACATGCTTAATAATAGTCCAAAAGAACAAAATTGCAAATCATTATGCAAGGAATATAAAAAACATAATTCTGACAAATAAATTACTAGCACAGCTCCATACTCAATACTGTCTGCACTTCTAGCGGTCTTTCCTGCCTCCCATATCCTGGAGTTCTCTGAGTACCAAATCACTTAAGATTTGAAGAGTATTCTGGAGGAGTATCATTTCCAGATAAAAACATGCAAAATCAAATATTTGCATCCTGAATACAGAACTATCAGAAGTAATGCCTCCTATTTGTTTCCACAGAAATTACAATAGATACAAAGAGCACAATAACACTATTTGATAGAGCTACAAAACACTTTTTGCACTATTTTTTTTTTACATAGTCACAACCATTAAGCATTTTCACCAGCAATGAATAAAAGCCTCCATTTGAGACTTAAAGAAATCTTAATCCATGGAGGTGACCCTCTATTTTTGTTGTCACTGCTGAAATGCACAACCCACAGCCTCACTATGCTCACATCCACTGTTTCGTCTCTTTCAGCATTCAACAAGTGTCAATGAATGACAATAGATCTAATTTATTCTGCATAAAGGAATTCAGTGACACTCCTTTTCTTCATACACACTTAAACGTTGGACATCAGTTTATCAGACTGCCCCTCTACTGCCATTGGTCACATGACTACAGAATGTAATAGAATATTGGCAGGAGGGTTCGACCTCTACTGCCATACAACCAACATTCGTCTCTAATTCTGTGGGCCAACAGAAAAAAATAGGAGGCACTGCTTTCAGAGAAGCCCATGTATGATGTAACTGATGTAATCTACCTGGACTTGTGCAAAGCATTTGACAGTGTTCCGCATGACATGCTGGCTGTCAAATTGGAGAAAAATGGATTTGATGGATGGACCACTCGCTGGATGGTCACACTCAGAGAGTTGTGGTCAAAAGCTCAGTGTCCAAGCAAAGACCAGTGATGTGTGGCATTCCTCAGGGATCAGTGCTGGGACCGGTGTTATTTAACATCTTTGTAGGTGAAGGTGACATGGACAATGGGATTAAGTGCAGTTTCAGCAAGTTTGCAGATGACACCAAGCTGAGTGGTGCAACTGACGTGCTAAAGGGAAAGGATACTATCCAGGGGGACCTGGACAGAGAGGTGAGCCCATGCCAACCTCATGAAGTTCAACAAGGCCAAGTACAAGATCCTGCACCTGGGTCAGGGCCATGCCAAGCACAGACACAGATTGAGTGGAGAATGGCTTGAAGAAATGGATTTGGGAGTGTCACTTGATGAAAGATTCAACATGAGCCAGCGATATACGCTTGCAGCCCAGAAGGCCAACAGTCTCCTGGGTTGCATCAAGAGGAGCATGACCAGCAGGCTGAGGGAGGTGATTCTGCCCTCCATTCTGCTTTCATGAGACCCCACCTGAAGTACTGCATCCAGTTCTGGGGCCTCCAACATAATCAACATAATCCTCATCCAGAGGAGAGCCATGAAGATGAACAGAGGGCTGGAGCACCTCCCCTATGAGGAAAGGCTGAGAGAGCTGGGGCTCTTCAGCCTAGAGAAAATGGAGTTATCTTACAGCGGCCTGCCAGCACTTGAAGAGGGGCTACAGGAAAGCTGATGAGGGACTTTTTAGAAAGGCATGTAGCCACAGGAAGAGCATAAATGGTTTTAAACTGGAAGAGGGTAGATTTAGACCAGATATTAGAAATAAATTCCTTACTGTGAGGGTGGTGATACCCAGGAATACGTTGCCCAGAGAGGTTGTGGATGCCCTCTCCCTGGAATCATTCAAAACCAGGCTGGATGGGGTTTTGAGCTAACTGGTCTACAGGGAGGTTTCCCTGACTATAGCAGGGGCGTTGGAACTAGATAACCTTAAAGGTCCCTTCCAATCCAAACTGTTCTATGATTCTATGATTCAGTTGCTCAAACATAGCTGCAGAGGGATATTTCAGACGTCCAAGTTATCTGCAATCTGAGGCTGACAAACATAACATTAGAGAAAATCTGAGTCCTGGAGTAGCAGTTAGAGGTTATGTTAGATGTGGGAGACTATTTTGAATAGCATTAGATTTTGTTTTTTTCGTTATTAAATCATACCTTCTATCCTGAAAAAAAAATGGCTCAGATCTACAGAAGTCCAAGTGTCGGTCATATCCATTTCCACTTCCAAGACCTTGGAAGCTAATAGAAATCTTTCCTTTGTATGTCAAATGTATGTATCCTTACTTTGTATGTCAGTACGCATGTATGCACGCTTATTGGTGCCACAATCAAAAAACCTCAGATAATTTTTCCTTAATGTTAAAAACTTGTCCACCAATAAATGATAGCGGCTGACTTTTTGATAATGTTTACATCCAAACTGTTGAACAGCCTCCCTCATAATGGACTATCTAGCTCTGCTGTGTACTACTTCATTTTTTTAAGACCAGTTAGTATTTAATATTTTTCTCGAGTTTGTGTTTAGAACAGAGTAGTAGTTGTTTACTTCAGTTGAACATTTCAACTTCAGATATCACAGTTGCCTTGATAAATTAATAGAGCACCAGTGGGATTGCATATCAAACACTGAAAAGCCATTTACATCCCCTGATTCAAAAGTAATTCAAACTCCATATACATTTGAATAACAACACTGCGGTATTTTATGAACATCTACTATTCTTTCACAGGAAACTCCAGATTCATTTAATGCTCAGAACAAATCTGCTGTGATGGAAAATCACAATTGCAAGTATAATCTTTATTTCATTTGCCACAGCACCTGGAAACTGTGTAACAAATAACTGCACAATTGAAAAGAAGGTACAATGATCAAAACAGGTGATAGTTTCCCTGGAAAACCTGGATTCTACCCTCCTGTAACATTAAAGATACTGATAAGACACTTGAAGCAGCTTTTCTGAGGCATCATTAATTGTGCCACCACATATCCTGTCTCAGCTTATTTCATAACATATCTTTTGCAGAAATGAAGATAATATAGCTACAGATGTAATCCATAGCAGCTCCACTTTCAACATATGGAAGTTAATGAGAAACATATATGTAACGTTAAGTAAGCTAGGTTCTGAGCTATTTTCAATTTGCATATCATTAATTAGATGATATCTAATGACGGTGTGTCTCTCTTTGACAGGAAAAACACAATTTCCTTCACTTTCCTCAACTGTCTAGAGGACTGAAAAAAAAAAAAAGTTAATGAAGATGACATGGAGTTATTGGAGTAGCTCCAGAGGAGGGCCATGAAAATGAACAGAGGGCTGGAGCACCTCCCCTATGAGGACAGGCTGAAGGAACTGGGGCTCTTCAGCCTGGAGAAGAGAAGGCTCCAAAGAGACCTTACATCAGCCTTCCGTTACCTGAAGGGAGCCGAAAGGAAAGCTGGGGAGGGACTTCTTTTTGTAAGAGTATGCAGTGAGAGGATGAGAAGAAATGGTTTTAAACTGGAAGAGGGTGGATATTAGATACTTGATATTAGGAAGAAGTTTTTTACTGTGAAGATGGTGAGACACTGGAATAGTTTGCTCAGTGAGGTTGTGAATGCTCTCTCCCTGGAATCATTCAAGGCTAGGCTGGATGGGGCTTTGAGCAACCTGGTCTAGAGCAAGGTGCAAGGTGTCCTTGCCTATAGCATGGGGTTGGAACTAGATGATCTTAAAGGTCCCTTCCAACCAAAACCATTCTATGATTCTATGATCAGGATGTTGCTTGACTGTCAGGGGATGAAGATACAAAGACAGTTTGGACAAGGAAAAACATAAATGGAGAGGGAAAGAATTTGGAAAGAGTATTTTGACAAACAGACGAAGTATGTGGAGAAATCTGGGAGTAGCTGGACAAGCGTTAGTAATGGGAATAAGAAAAGAATTTCAAAAGACACTTGTTCTATTATAGTACCCACACTAAAGAAACCCACACTAAAAAGGTCAAAGAGCGTCTGAGACACAGAAAATAGGGGAGGAAATTTGCTGAGAGGGCAGAAAAAATGTAATAGCTGACATGATGGTGAACAAAACTGGGAGCTAGGAAAAGTTTTTAGAGCAAAAACTGGAGTGGTTACATAGGAAGTCTGGAACTGTGTGTTCTACAACTACCTGAAGGAGGAGATTGTGGTGAGGTGGGGTCAGCCTCTTCTCCCACGGAACTAGCAATAGGATTAGAGGGAATGGCCTTAACTTGTGCCAGGGGAGATTCAGGTTGGACAGCAGGAAATACTTCTTCTCCAAGGGAGTGGTCAGGCACTGGAACAGGCTGACCAGGGAGGTGATGAAGTCACAGTCCCTGGAGGTGTTCAAGAAACAGATGTTGTACTGAGGAACATGGTTTAGAGGAAAATAGTGGTGACAGGTGGATGGTTGGACTACATGATATTGGAGGTCTTTTGCAACCTTGATGATTCCACAATTCTATGGGTCATAGGCCATAATGGAAAGCCACAGGACATAAAATGCCTGGATGACAATGGAATAAGGAACCATAGACAAGGTGAATGTGATAGAGATACCAGGAAAACGCAGGTTGGAACTGGACAGAAAAGTCCATGTATGTCATATTCATGTGTTTTCCTTCAAAGCTTGAAATTAAAACCAATGTTCTCAATGGTTTTAGTCCTCTCCCTTCTGTAACTATCATCCGTGAAGCCCTGCTGGAAATCATGTTCTTCTCTCACATTCATCTGTGCAGTAGATGCACAGGCAAATGTAACCCTTATCCCTTCATCTCTCAGTTCTAGCTTCTCCGCTGAAAGTCAACTTCCAAAAAAAGTCTTTTAAATAATAACTTTTAATTTAATCCTCCAATTAACATCCAATTAACAGCCCGTTTTTTGTTTGTTTGTTTGTTTTTTGTTTTTTTCCCCATCAGTCTCAGCAGACTTTTTGTTATTAACTTCAGGCTTACCCAAGAACCAGCAGTTGAACTGGAGTAAGCGATGACCAGCCTGAAGGAAGGTACATCACAACTCACAATTCCAATACCCCACTGCTATTCTAGCTCAGAATTATACTAAGAATTTTATACTGAGTCAGGAACATGTGCAGAAGCTCTGTATGAAAGGCACAGTGCCAGCAGTGGTGAGACAACATCATGTCTAGGGGTGATGCACAAGCTCTTGTTAGATGTACAAGATGCAAAAGAAAGAATTATCTTCAGTTGCTGCCTGTTAACATTATGAACTACAGCAGGATTGAGCGTGCTTAGTGATCACAGAGTATTAACAATCAAGTTATAGGAAGTCATTACTGACTATATATATACTGAGCATACAAACCAGGTTTTCAAAAGCTAAAAAATGTTGAAGGAAGGGAACGAGAAACCTGTAGAATGAAGTCACATTCCTGATGTAGAAACCATCAGTTTAGTCCCAAATCAAAGCACGAGGATAACAAAGTATTAAAACAGAAAATTGTTTCAATTTTTTTTTTTCTTTACTGTCATTCCATGAAGTAACTGGGCTTTTTTAGTTGTAATTCTAATAACAAACTAGACAAGGCTGGCATCGGCATTGCTGCAAGTTCTTAAACTTAGGAAAGATGTGAGCAAACGAAATTAGGCCCTTAACACTACTGGCCCTATATCCATACCTTTTACATTCTTCCTTGGGAAATATTGTTCCTTTGTAAAGACCTAACCATTTATTATCAGCATATGATACTATCCTTTAGAAAGATGATGTTTTTCCACAACATACACCATAAATTTACCTTAAACACCATCCACTCCCTAATTTCACTTCACTACCTGTCTGTACTATTGATATAAGCTACAAGGAAAAATCTCAGAGACACCACAGTTGTAATTCAAAAGAAATGTAAAAGTCATGAAATCATAATTTAAAAAAAATATAGCTCTACCATTTAAAAAAAGAAACGCTTAAATATTCAGTGTTCACCAAGAGAAAGAACACAGTTAAAAAGAAATAAAAGAACAATAAATAGGAAGCTCTATTTTTTTAAATAATAATCAGAAAAACTGGAAAAAAACAAACAAACAAACAAACAAAAACTGTCATCACAATTGTTTCCACTAAGATAAGATGCTCTCCTTGGAGTATCTTAAACTCCTAGGCCTCTTAGTGTCTGTGACCTCCTAGGTCAAAACAATTCTTTGTCCTTGTCAAAATAAGGAATAAAAACATGATATTTGCTGGTAAGTTTCCTAACCTGTAGTTTCAAGACGACATTCTCAAGTACACTGCTGAATTCAAGGATATGCTCAACTTTTATTTGAAACACTTAGATATCCACACTGTCGCTCTGTCCATGTGGTAAAAGTATCCTCATGTGCAGTAGAAAGTGTAGGTTTGTCTACTGAAAGCTAGTTAAGATCTCCCACACTTAAGATGAATGCTCTAACCACTGAACTCTTACACAGTATATATATGGTAACACAACTATCATTTACACTGTCAGACCAGTCATTCCACTTCTTCATTTTGTCTATTTTTTCCTAAGGCTGCTGTTTGGATAAGCCAATGCCAAACTATGATTTATCAGAGTAAACTAGCAGCAGAGAACCAAGACTGTATTTAAGAAAATCAGAGACATAGTCTTGATTCTCCATTTTTTGAAAAGAAAACTAGTCCCAGAATTAGTGGCCTAAAAAGGCCTTCAGGCCAAGGAACAATACAATGCCCTCAGCAAGAGTCATAGGTCTGATCTAGTGTCACTTAGAGGTGATCATAGAGCTGTAAGCTGCAAACATCTAAAAGCTTACGATACAAGCTGTCAGGCAAAGAGCTCCCTGCAGTTTTAGACCATCTGGATAGCTCCAAACTTTTATTTATCTCAGAAAGAATGTGAATGTGGATGTATAAACAATGGAATCTCAAGTAGGAACATAGACACTACTTAGTATCAGCTACTGCAGTATTAAAACAAACAAAAAACACCACACCTAATTTCTGTAACCGTAAGAAAAATAAATGTTGGTATGCATAATCATCAAAGGATTAAAAAACATGAACCAAAGTGAGAGACTCAAGGTATGTCACCTCCTTAGTATAATGTAAAACTAGATTACAGTCTACAAATATAGGAAGATAAATCTCATTTCAATCTCAAAGACAGAGGCATAACAAGACCCAGAGGCTAGAAACTGAGGACAGGAGAACTTAGAATTAACAGCATAATTAACTATGAGGAGTACCTTATTGAACGTTGTGGTTGATACTCCAATCCTTGAAGTATGCTTTTTAAAAAGCAAGGTGGAATTTTGTTTTATCCTTAGAAAAATATGACCTAGTTCAAAGGAGAAGAAAATGAAGACAGCTATGAGGTCTCTGTTGTACAGTGTGCCAAGCTAGATGATCACAGTACTCCCTTCCGGCTTTTAATCCACAAAACTGTGTACATTTCCATTTCAATGAAACTGCATCTTTCAATGAGCATTTTTCAATGGAACAGCTTTTCAGAGAGCTGTAGTTATGCCTTGAAGGCATAGCACTGTTTTGGGGAAGGCTTGTGAAAAACTTCTGGATAGCACAATATGGTGCTACTCTGACAGCATTCAGTCCTGTCTGAGCAAAAGCTGGGACCAAGCACAGTACACGGTAGAATCTGCTTTGTTTGACATATTAATTTCAAATCCAACCCTTTGTGGCAACACCCTGAATCAGTTTATGCTCACAGTTCCATCATGATTTTATGAATTTGACATTGGCTTAGCACAACTTAATTTTAACTGGTTTTGGTTTACTTTACTTTCGCCTGAATTACCACAGAAAAGGGAGTCTAATGTTAGCACTGGAGTATGTTTCAACTCCTTTTTAAGGAATGAAATTTCCTTAAAAAGAAATTTTCTTCTAGAACATCAAGCTACTTGGAGACCTGAGCCAGTATAAGACAAATGGATAATATTCTGCAGTTTGCATACAATATTTCTTATAGCACCAAGACAAATTGCTAGGGCAGACAGCCTTTAAAAAACCCCTGGCTACGGCAATCTACCTGGTCCTTTATTATCCATCTATTTTAAACCATCACTATATAGTATTACAATGATAATAAAATATTTTTTAAAAATCCACATCATGGTACGATTTTGAAGTTTTTAAGTCACTGGTTATGACAGCAGTAAATTCAATCTAATGTATTTTCAGTATGGAATGTTACTTATTCATATCTATTTCATTTTCTTACAGTAGTTTCCATTTCATTGATATCTTCCTGTGATTTTTATTATCTCATTTCAGACATGTAAGTAGTCAGTCAGAAAAAAGGAATTTCTGACTGCTGACACAGACGTAAACCTGTAGATCCTTTACATGAAACTAATTTTTCTGCAGGTAATACAATAAAATGAGCAGACTTCCAACTTCAGTGACATAATATCATCTTAAATAGTTTCTGAATAAATATAAATACTTAAAACACAAGCATATCTTAAAGGCGGAGAACATAATCACAGCTACCTGTTGAAAAGAGCTCATTACTTTGCGATTTAATCTCTGTCTGCAGTCTGAATGTGTGTTTGCTATAATCACACTTAACCTTGAGAAAATCCTGCATCTGGTACATTTCCAGCTGGGAGTCCTCATACTAGTAAATCTGAGAACTAGATCTGACTTTGTACTTGCTGTGATGCCAACAATGGCTCACTCAGTTATTTGTCTGCTTTTATGTTAATGATTGTGAATAACTTTCTATACTAGCTCTCAGTTGTACCTTTTTGTTAATATTTTTCATTGTCAAACCAGTAGAGAGCAAATCATATAGAAAATATCTGTAGTCATAAATAAAGAATTTGAAAATAATGTTATTTCTTTTCGTTGTTTCATTCATAATGTTGCTTTTCACCGTCTGCTCTCAAATGTTTAACAGCACCTGAAGAGACAATAAGAATAGCAATAGCCATGTTTCTCCACAATTATTGTTTGACAGTCACTTCTTGAGTATTAACAACATTCCAGTCAACTCAAGGTCAACTGCATCTTACGCTGAGGGACAAGGTCCTTCTTATCAAAGAAATGGGCAAGCGAATAAAACCCATTGCCAATTTCCAGATGAGTGCTTGATTCTAGCTCAGTACTGTGCCCATGACTAAGGAAAGCAAAGCCACTGAGAATATTCTAGCATTACAAATTGGCAATTGAAGCAAATAAAATTATCACTAGTGATGTTTTTCCCTTTCATATGTCCACAGTCAACTTTGTGTATTTGTACAGCATTTTAGTACAGACAGCCAAATTAGTGCCCTGAGATGACTACCTTATGAACTTAATAGTGTTCCAGAGGATGTCTATAAGAAGAAAATTCTCAATCAATTTCTAGAGTAAATACGCTAATATGTATAACATTTCATGAAGTATATCGCCAATTTGCTTTCCTTATTCTTATTACATTCACTATTCAATGTGGTAAAAAATAATAAGCTAAAGATAGATTTAATAATGTGATGTTACAGATTTAGCGTAAGATCCTTACCAGCCACACAAGAGTTGAAGAATCAGGTAAATATTGCCTTAGTAGAAAGGTGTGAGAGAAACAGAACAAGAAGGAAACCAACTTCAAGAGAACTCTTCCAAAGAAGTAGCCAGAAATCATCAACCACAAAGAGGACAAGTATCATAGGGAGGAAGGAATTACTGCTTGCTGCTTTCATCATGTGCTGGATAAAACTATAAGAAATAAAGTATTATATAGCTTGATCACTTGTACATTATAGACAGTGGGATTTTATTTATTCTTCATAAGTAAGCTTATTTATACAGAAAATAATTCATTCTCAATTGCTTTTACAAGGACAATTAAAACAAATCCATGATTAACTATCCACTCCCATTAGAAAGCTGTAGAAGTAAAATAAAGATTTATTTGAAGTTTAGATTGTTTTTCAAGAGAAAAATAATTTTGAAGTTTATATATTCTGATCTACTCATCCTTTCTATTGAGTAGTAAAGGACAGAACTAACGTATTCCAATGTTTTTATGGGAGATTTTTAAATAAAGATTCAGAAGGATCTAATGCCACAAAGCAGTTGGCAAAAACATCAACTGACCTTATACACCAATTGTTTCATCTCTTTTGGCAATAAAATTGCTTTTCCTCAGATCAACAATGCAGTCCTTGTCATGAAGAAAAGAAATTCTGGAGGCAGCAGATTTGGAGACATCAGAAATGGCCCAACATCATCAGTCTTAGGAGAGTAGTGGACTATACTGACGAATTTTTCGCCAAAAATTATTCAGCATCAACCTACTTGTGAAAATTGAGCAATGCTGCTTCACTATTGATAAATGCCATGCAGACTGACTGTTCTAAAATATCTAAGAAAGTTCCTGTTTTTTCCTAGCTTAAACAAAGATCCATTTTTCCACAGGGGAACATCAACTAATGAAAGCTGACACCAAGTTAAACACAGTTATAAATTATCTATGAGGTGTTACAGAGATTGTTCAAGTGAAAAGTGCTACAGCTCTGTTCAGTCTGAATTTCAGGTTTAAAATTATGATGTGTATTAACCAGTACTGTCTGGGCTCCATAGAACACATTTGGATCTTGTCAATGTAATAATTCAGTCTACAATTAACAGATTAACTCTCAGCTCCCAATCTTTTCCATGTGTATTTTAAAAAGAAAATTCTGAAAGAGGAACACACAGGTGTGATGGTAATGTACTTAATGAATTTAGTAATGTAGCACAATAAATATGTAACAAAATATGTTCTTTGTGCCTACACAGAGTTTAATTTCATGTGAAATGACAGCCTACTTAATAGATTGCCATTGTCCAGAACTACTTGTTCATCTAATCACCAAAGGTCTTAGTGTTATCTGTAAGTAAATACAGATAAACACACAATAGGAAGGATCAAAAAGATGACAAGATAAAATGGAGGGAAAAAAAGATTTAGGGAGAACAAAGACTGAAAAAATATTATTTCCAAAATTTCTTGCTTATATTGAAGCAAGCAAATTTTTCTATTATTATTTCTTGCTTTTTGAAGTTTTGTTTATCTAGATAGTTCTCAGGGAAATATGTGCCTACAACTACATATTTTGACTACAATAATCTTTTTGTCACTTTTCTTCTTGGGTCTCTAGTTCACTATAAACACATGTTTAATCCTAAAGTGCAGGCAAAGCCAATGAATTCAAAGTGAGTTCTTTGGAACATATGGGTTCTTTTCATACGTATCCTCCTTGCAAAAACTGCAATGTCAGATCTGCACACAAATATCTCCAACACTGATGCTGTGATTTAGTGTGTAACATTCAGACACTTATATGTGCATATTCAATGGTTTAATAAATTAAACAACATTATTAGTACATTTATATTACACTTTTAATCAGATATAAAAATTTAATATATTCTCTAAAGGACAAATTATTATGTTTTTAAACACTTTCTATAGTGGAAGAAAAAAAAAGATTATTCAAGAGACTTGAGGTTGAGGTTGTTATACTACTGTCAAAACTTCTATTAAAAAATTCATTCAGAGACAGTTAATGTAATAGTGCTGCCCTAGAGTAAGAAGAGGTGCTTGCTCAGCATGGTGTCAAAACTATCCACAAACTTCAAAAGGAGTATAGATTTCTCTGTATTTTTTTCACCTTTCTTTAGAGGTATGTCATGTAACTGCCTGATGGCATATACAATCCATTCTGTATTTTGAATGGGAGAAACAGAAAAGCTGAGGCCTCACAAGTGTGACTGAGTCACTTGATGCAGGCATGTGCATTGCACTGTTAAGTACTAATAGCTTTAAATGTTTAAAGTCCACTCTAGTCACCTTTGTAATCTCTTAAATATAGCAAGGATGTAAAAGAATTCTTTACTTGACTGCCCATTCACAACTAACAGCATTAATCACTGTGCATCTAAAACTACAGATTGAAAATTGAAAATATTTTTGTATAGCTAGGTTAAGAAACAGACAAGTCCTTCTCAGAAGGGCTGCTCTCAATGAATTCTTCTACTAGTCTGTACACGTCTGGGATTGCCCTGAACCAAGTGCAACACCTTTCACTTGGCCTTGTTGAACCTCAATAGATTCATGAGGGTCCACTTTTTAAGCGTGTCAAGGTCCCTTTGCATGGCATCCCTCCCCCTTGTTTCCAGGGCCTGGCATTTCTGAAGGTGAGTCCTGCTGCCAAAGACTAAAACAGAAGGCATTAATTACCTCAACCTTTTCCACGTTCTCAGTCAACTGTGCACCTGCTCAGTTCAGCAGCAGGTCACACATTTTCCCTAGTCTTCCTTTTACCATTTATATACTTACAGAAAGGCTTCTTGTTGTCTTTGGCATCCCTTGCCAGATTCCTTTCTAGACAGGCTTCAGCTTTCCTACCTCCATGCTCACATAGCATCCGTCTCTGTATTCTTCCCATGTTATTTGTCCCTGCTTTCATCTTTTATATACTTATCATTTTTTTCTGTCACAGGACTTGTTTGTCTATTCAGGCCTCCTAGCATTTTTTCCTGACTTCCTGCTCATTAAAATGTACCACTTTGGGCTTGGAGGAGGTAGTCTTTGAACATTAACCAGTTTTCCTGGGCGTCTCTTCCATCCAGGGCTTTATCCCATGGGACTCTTCCAACTAGATCCTTAGAGAGGCCAAAGTCAGTGATCCTTAATTACACAGTTGCGACCTTGCTGTTTGTCCTGCTTTCTCCTCCCAGGATCCTGAACTCCACTATCTCATGGTCAAGGACATATTTAGGCCTTTGCATCCCCAATAAGCTCTTCCTCTTTTGTCAGTATGAGGGCCAGCAGAGCACCTCTCTTTGTTCTCTCCTCCATCCCTTGGGTTGGGAAGTTGTCACTGATGTTCTGGACTGATTCTACTCCTCCCTGTTATTTCTTCAGCAAATATTGGTTGGTTGAAGTCCTCTTGAAGCCCCCACCCCCCTCAGGGCCCTGAGAATGTGAGACCATTTTCAGTTGTAGAAGGCTTCATCCATTTGTTCTTTCTGGTCAGGCAGTCTATAGCAGACACCCACTACAGTGCTACCTGCAGTGTAGGTCTGTTCTTTTATCTTTACCCATAAGTCATACAGTTGGTCAAGTTTTGGCAGTCTATGCAGAACCTCCCAGATCCAGGCCCTATATAAGCAAAAACTTTCCCTATATAACAGATCAGGGTTGAAGTTGGATGCCTCCATTCCCTGCAGCATAGTCATTCACTATTTCACTCATCATTTCCTCCTGTTGGTCTTCTACAGCTCCAAGTCAGCTGGACCACATGCTTTTCAAGCTTGTGCTTGCAAGCACATTCGGCTCCTCCTTGGCTCTAAGAAATTTAAAGAAACTTCTCTCCTCTCCTCTTCTCTCCTCTCCTCATATTATACACTCCTTGTATTAAACTGATGTTATAAGTTACATTTATTATGATTTCATATTTTTATGAAAGGCCTTAAAATACCAGACAAGTATTTATTAGGAGGGTGTGAAAATCAGTTAAACAAAAACAAAAAAATACATATTTTTTCTATATACGATGCCACAAATGTTCTTTCGTACATTTAGTATTCTAAAGAATCCATGATACATGAGCCTATTAGACAAAAAGAACCATTCCATTTACTTTATGTTTTATACAAAGTGCCCTTGGAAGCAACGATACACATCCTGAATGTTCCTTCCTATGTACTTTTTAATCATTGCCAATGAAATTAGTCTTTATTGATTTCCTAGTTCACTAACAAAAATGTCAAAATAGAAGAGATAAATGAAAACACTACTGACCTCAGTTTTGTACTTTCTGTTCCTCCTTACATACATACATGACAACTTTATTAAAGTTATTTTTTCTCTTCTTTTTTTTTTTTTTTAGAAGTTCCTGTCTTCTACTTAACACAGAACTTAAAGAACATTGGAATCTCACCATGTTTTAATTGCACCTGCTAACAGCTGTCTTTTTTTTTTAGCTTAACACAAAGGTTGATAACACAAATTTCTACCACACACAACAGACTTCTCTGGCCGTGAGGACCATCCTCCACATTTTCAGTAGGCAGTAGCACCTGTAGGCTGCATGGCAAAAATCTTCCCCAAAGCCAGACACACACACACACACACACACACACACACACACACACACACACACAAAAAAAAAAAAAAAAAAAAAAGAATAATGATTTCTAGAAGTAGCACAGCTATTAGGAACTTTTCCTGGCTTTCCACCAAGTTCAATTATTCAGTGTTAACAAGACCCATATTTTCATTATGATACCAGTCTATTAAGTATATCCATTCAATTTAGAGGACAATTATATATAAATTTTTATAAATGCATTTGAAAATTGTCCTTCAGATCACACTCTAAGACACCTGTTTCATTATTCTCAAGTATACAGGATGAAATCTGCCATTATACAAGGAGATACTACTCCTCCCTAAATACATTATCTGGTTACTAAATGAAGCATGTCGGTTTGACTGCCTGTAACAAGTGATAGGCAAGGAGTTTCCAGTATAACAAAAAATGCAGGGGAAAAAAAAAATAATGGAAGGATTAGTACAAAAAATTTGCCAGCCACCTCATTAAAAAAATTATAAAATTTCTGCCTGAATTAAACACTTTGCCAAAGTGAGTTTAAAATTATCCTCTTGATTCCAGGAAACTTACGACACAGAGTACAAAGAAGTTGTAAACTCACTGGCATCAACCCTGAAACTGAAAAACACTATTTTAACAGATCTGAAGATAAAACATGTGGAAGGGGACAAAGTATGAACATCAACAAGAAAATTCCTAGTGGGAAAATAAATAAATAAGTAAAAATAGCCTGCTATATATGAAGTCAGCCAATGAGACTGAAATGGAAAGACCAAAAAAAAAAAAAAAAAAAAAAAGATAAAACGTATTGCAAATGCTAAAACAAATAACAACCAAAAACTCCTTTGCAAATGCTAAAACAAATAACAACCAAAAACTCCTGATAATATGTTAAAGAAAGGAAAAATCAGCCAATCTCCTATGCTTGCTAGAAATTTTGATGAAACATTTAATATCATAAAATAGCATATTAGATAGGACAGATTTCTCAGGCCTTTAGAACTTCTGAAAAAGAGAAGTTCCAAAATAGCCACCAATGTCAATCCTAAAAAATGTGTAGGAATCAACTTTCATATATTATTTATCTTGAAGGCTATCTTCCCCTTACGGATATACTTCCATTTTTACTTTTTAGTATTTGCGTAGAAGACCATATTTCTCAGTTGTGATCAGATAACACAGAAAGCAAACAACTTACCTTAGAATTTATAGTGAAAGCTGAGAGCTTCAAAAAAAGAAAAAATGTACGATCAATGTGTTTGTCCAGGTTCACAAAATCATAACCTGAGTATTTTGTAAAAACATCAAAAATAATCTAATTGAAAAGAAAAAAAATAAGCATATTACAGCACAACTTTTCTTATGATAAGGAAAAGGGATAAACACACAAGTACATAAACACAAAAACATACCAAAACGTGAAGTACAGAAAAGCTTCTACTTTGAAATAAACGACTGAAGAGAAGACAACTTTAATTCTGGAATGAAGTTGTTATCATTCATCCAAGCAAAACAAGCAGAGGACTTTAAAACTGCATTTTAAACAGCTTCTCCTTCTGGGGAGTACTGACTTTCTCCCAGCCCTGTATCAAAGACAGCAATTTCCATCTTAAAATTCCTATGTAAATTTCTCAGAAGAACAGTGAAGTCCCTTCAACAATCAGTCCCAGGATTTCCTACCTCAGGTCTCATATCTGAATCAACTTTTATAATTTTAAGACAATTGAGATGCTAATAAACCATCAGAACTAGTTACTTTTCTGCAGAAGGTTTCATTGTTTGGACTTAGGGAAACATCCTAACCTCATACAAAATTATGTCACATGTATGGGTTAATGATGTTCAGGAATGAAACTTAAATACATATTTCCAATTCGAACAAACTTTACAAACTTTTTTTCACTGTCCCTTCTGATTCAAAAATCTCAGACTTTGACAGAACGTAGTCATTTGCTTATAAGTGCTGAAGCATGTGAAACAAGTAAAATCCTAGTACAGATTAAAAGATTTATGGTTGTCACCTTTTGAGTATACTGATATCCAAACCCAAAGCAAGAAGCCAGGCTGGATGAGCTAGGAAAAATGCTCAAAGATCAGAAAGAGTAATTGTAACAACAATACTTTATATATATATATAAATATATATATAATTTTATATATAATATATATATTACATATAAATATAATAATTTTATTTCTTAAAGTCATAAAGTCAAAATTATTTCTAAAAAATAACTGGAAATTTAGAAGACATAATGGAATATAATAGAAAGCTTAGAATTCATTAAGTACAAGCTCTCTAATAAATTCCAATGTATAAACATTGGAAAATATATTTGGAAGTAAAAACATTTAAGTCCACACAATGATTTCTGGTTCTCTAGAAAGAGGACAGTCGTATTTATAGAATAAATGGAACTGGGGTAAAAGCTTTAGTCAAACACAACTGACAAAAACCAAAGGAAAAGATATTGCAAGAATAACCACAGAAAATTCACAATTATTACTGCAATTATTTTCTTGGAAAATTAATTTCAACATATAGTACATAGAATATTTTCTAAAACTGACATGTAACTGCCAATGATACTGTAAGGGGAACACTTGCTTAAATATTTCTTAGATGAAGAATTCAAGATGATGCGTAGTCTCTGGAATATGAACAGGTCCTGACTGTGAAGTTTTATTACTCGTTTATCTTCACTTTCTGTCTGTTCATATGTTAGTAAATCCATTTTTAAAGAAACAAACATTTTGGCTTGTGTTCCTGGAGCTGCACAATAGGGAGTGCCTGCACACTTACCTATATGATTTAAATACTCTCTACCTTTGAACCATGAACTTCTAAGCGAAACATAACAATACAAAATAATCAACCCTTAAAATCTGGTTCTGCATTTGGATCTACTGCTATGTGTTTCTGGATGTGTGGAGTCTGATTCTCTTTAGCGGGTTAGGACTGTGTATTTCAATTTTAGGCAGCTGGCAAATTACAAGGTTATCAGAGGAGAGTACTTAAATTCAGCCAAAGCAGCAGATGTTCTGTGTTAGTTCAGTGGCTATTCAGGAGAACATATAACAGGTATCAGAGGAGTTGTTACCAGAGATGGTTCTAATAAAATAGTATTACCAACTTCCTACATTTTACTATTTATCATTTTATATTGCTAGACATATTCCTATTTGTTTTATTTTCCTAGATTAAGAAAATTAATAGCACAGAGATAATATGTGAAATGACATTACTTTAACTGAAAATTCTAAAGATTTCTACAGCATTAAGAAAAAAGTGGTAACACAAAATAAACACAAAATGTTTAACTAGATAATTTCTCTTTTTATTATTATTATTATTTTTTTTTTTTTTTGCCATTGATTATAAACTCTCAAGGCAAAGGAGAGGATTATTTGAAACTACAGAAGTGCTACAAATTCATTTAAAAAAAAATTGTTTGAGAAAAGGGTAAAACAGTGAATACTATACACTGTAAAAGAATAGAGAAATGAAGAACAGAGAAGAGTGAGGAAATAAGAATGCAGCATATGCAGTGGAGTTTTCCAGGGTAAGAGAGAGAAGAAGCAGTAATAGCTTTCCATTGGAAGCTGTTAATTGTAGATGCCAGGCACCTGACCTTAGTCTTCAGGATATGGATCAGATTCCTCTGAATAAGAAATAATGAACATGCTTACATGATTTTAAATGAAAGAAATACCATACCTTTCCTAAGACATAAGACTTAGCAGTGTTTTCTGTAGATTCTGAAAGAATATAAAGCTCCTTGGACCAAAGACTATTGGTTCTTTTCACATGGCTTCCTAAAACAAATCAGTAGTGTAACAATACTGTATATCTCTCTGTGCTGCTCAGCTTCTCTTGATCACTTCTAGTAACCAATTCCATCTGAGTACAATGCACAGGAAAAGGTCTCAAAGAAATGGCATTCTTAAAGACTTTTTAAAAACAGACAGCTGGGTATGGTGTCTGCTGAATAATGAAGTGAGCACAACCTCTACTTAGCAGAACCTCTCTTTCAAATTGTTTCTCTCTTGTCTAGTTAAGGGCAAGTTTATCATGCAGTCTGAGTATTACTCACTTAAAACATAAATTCACATGTATGAACCCACAGGATACCAAGGTGCATTAGTCCTACAGAACTATTTCTTAAACCAAAAATCTCTTAAACAGATCAGTACACCACTCCTTCCATTTAATCCTCCCTCTGCAGCAGAATCAGTCCCTCTCTTTTATCCTCTCTCTTATTCTTTATAAGAGACAAGCTCTATTATGTCTTCATAATATTTGTCATAAGTTTATGCCACAGATGACTCATATAGGGCCCAGAAAGGAAGTAGCCTACACCTCTCATTATATGAGTGACCCCTCTGTACTACCTGAAGTGAGGACCAGATGAATAGGCGTACAAAAACATGTTCATGAGCAAAGCCCTGGTAGGACCTTAAGACAACGCACGGAAGTCCAAATCGGCTATTAGAAAAGAGGTCAGAATTTTTTTTACTTATTTCCCACTAAATTACTTTCTGGGGAAAAAAAAAGAGAGAGAGAGGCTTCACAACACAGTATTTAGTAAGTAAGGTACATTTTAAACATATCACTATCTATGTTTACTGGAGCTCTCTGGAAGCACTGCATAATCCCGTACATAAAAGCAGTTGGAGTACAATGCTATTAAGATTGTTCATACTTTTTCCATAATCAATGTCACTTAACAAAGCAGAATTTAGATAGAAGAATCTCCTACCACAGTTTTACATGACACTAAATCTTGCATGACAGTTTACTTTATTAATCATCTTTACATTTGAGCTGGAATAAAATCATGTTCCTAAACAGCACTAAAACTAATGAATTAGGAAACTACATTGCCTTTTCATCTATTGAATAGCTTGATAACCATTAATACTTTGAAAAGTAATTTTACAAAGTCTACTACTCAAAAATAATATGATAAGAGAGTGCAGTTTATATTTGCAGCAGAGTACTCAGAAGATATCCCAAATGTTTGATTGGATCAAAGTAGTTCTTGAACCAGAAGTAAACTCTACTTGGTCAGTGTCCAATTTAACTGGTGTATAAACATGTACAATATATTAGCTTGGACATAACAATACACTAATTCAGTGATATTATGTTTGGCACCATAGATGATGTCACTGCTCTTCAAATATGACATAATCAGCTTGATTAACACTAATTTTAGGGTTGGAAAAAATCTTGTGGGTTATTGTACTGTTTACTTATAATGGATAGATGGCTTTTGTGGCTATCGTTATCCGGTATATCTAGCTGATTTCAGCACTATTAATAGCTTGCTTTAAGAAGTATCAAGATATGGAACTGATTTCAAAAAGGTTGTGTCACAGCGCCAATTTACAAGAGGTTCAAATAGCAAAGATGACACTATTTATTTTAAAAATGTTCCTTCCCTTCTTATATAAATTATGACTTAAGTAAATACTATAAATCAAGATCAAAATATTCAAAAGTAATCATAAATGTGAATTCTAAAATTTTAAATATAAGAAACAACTTCCAGAAAATGAAGGTTTGCAAAGCTACATTACTTTGAAAAACCTCAAACTGCATATGCAGAACTTGAAAATTAAATAAGAGCTGATATTTTAAAAAATCTTTAAAGTAAACCTATTTGAAAATAATGCATTGGATTTTCATTATAAGTACTGCTGGCCATTCTATTCCATCATATTTCCTATTAAAATAAAATAAAAACATAAATGTCTCCTCCAGATGAAGCCTGAACAACTTTCATCATTTCAACCAACAAAACTGTGACTGTTTTCCATTATGCCTTAAACAAAAAAAGGGCTCTTTTTCTTCCATTAGTGTATGAAGAATCTATTCTCTAACATCTGATCATCCAAACATCTATTCCAATGAACAACTATCCAGCACAATGGAATAAAACTACTAACTTTTGTCAAGTATTTAAATGATCGGTTCTTAAAGTTTGTTTGCTTTTTGCTGAAAACCATATTTGTTCATGCACCGGGAACAGGGACAAAGCAACCTCCTATTAGATGTGAGCTCTGTGTTCTTGGAGTTGCATGGGCTACCTAGAGGCGGTCCCTTGGTGAAACACAGAAGCCATTAATTCAGCGTAATTGAAAACGTGTTCTTTCCCTGAAACAAATAGAGATAAGAGAGAACCATTTCCTCAGTCCTTTCTCTAAAATAGGGCTGACATATCCTCATGAAAAAATCAGCTCGTATTTGCACTCTGAACTGAGAGAGGTTATTTTTTACTATTTAGTCTACAAAACATAGCCACTTATCGACAACCACATTGGTGTAAGCAGGAGATAAATTAAAACATCTTACAGCCTTTATCAACTTACTTTAAATTATGAGATCTGATCTATTACATAATACCATTGTACCATTTTCATTTTTCAGAAATAGCAGTTTTTGTGTTTTGGTATGAATATACAACATGCAATTATATACAACTGATTACTTATGCCCACTAGTTAACGTGAGACACATTTTCCAGTACAGTTTTCATGATAATGTATTTTCATTTCTATAGATTAATTTCAAAGTAAGGCAGCTGCCAGTTTAATCCCTCTAGTCTCTAATTCCATTGTTCCAAACTTAAACTTCTCATGTCAGACCAACAAGGATGGTTTAATGTACTTCTAAGTCATGTAAGTGCACCAGGTAAATTACAGTATACAACTCTAATAATGAAATCTGAGGAATCTCTAAAAATATTATAATTCTTTGCAGCTTCTCTGTGTGTGTTTGTTTACTAAACATACTGTAGACAGAATGAAACATAAGGCACCTTCTAAGTGGAAAATTACTCCACTGACAGGTGGACAAACTTTCAGTTCTCTATTCATGGGAAGAACTTTGCCTCTGGAGGTTTCAGATCTTGTCATCAGACACCATCACGACCTCCTAGCTCATAAAATCTTTCTCTGTAGGAAGGGTAGTGAAATGCATGCTCATCCTTGTATGAATATCTAGAGACAATGTGATAAAAGTAGCATTATTTTCAGTTATGATACTGACCCAGTTCTTTGAAGGCAAGCTACCAGATATCAAGAAGAAAACTCCTCCTTTTCATCCATGATAGACACTTGAGAACAGTTCTTTGAATAGTCATGCCCAAATTTGCTATTACTAACAGCCCGGATGACTGTTTCAGCCAAATTTATTTAACTGATTGCTGTCAAAATAAAGATTACATCATTTTACATCTCTGTTTTACAGATTAGGTTGTCAGGACATCTGCAGAATGAAGGTTACACTCAATTACTTTGGCAAACACTATGAGTTCAACTGATGAAAAATGGTATCTGTAGATAGTTATTTTAATAATGTACTGGCTAATGGCTCATTTTCAGACAACCCATATTGACTTCCTCACACACTTTTAAAAGCATTTGTTTTTACTGGTTCCTATTAGACTTTGAAATTCCTTTAAATAAAAATAACTTCGCTTCTTCACTATTCAATTTTATCTGGAAAAAGAAAGAAAGAAACAATAGGAGATAAACATATTCTTAGTATAGTTTGCTAAACAGTACTTCCAATGACACACAGTTCAGACAATCTCATCCAAGAGACTGAAATAAATATCATGGCTGATGAAATATAAACTTGAATGGATGAAGCAAAGTTTTGGCACTATATGACTGCATTGTTAGCAAGTTCTAAAAAACTGAGCAATGGGAAATCGTAGTAAAGGTCTGAAAAAACTGAAAAAGGCAGTGATGACTTCAAAGAAATGACAAAATAAAAGTAAGAAATTCAGCTCAAACCTGGAAACTTCAACAGAGAATTCCTCTTAAGACTGAGTAATTTGGTAAATTTTCCTTGCAATTCTAGAAATACAATACTGCTATAGAAAATGTTTAATGTGAAAAATGTTTCTCAGGCCACAAAATAAATGACCCCTTCCACAGACTGTTCCCATTCCATTTTAAAAACCAGTTCCTTCTCTACCTCCTCTCAGAAGACCCACTACATAGATGCTCAACAGAACTTAATTGACAGTTAGAAACATATGTTAATCTCCATACCTGTTGAGACTAACCAGTTTTTATATATTTACTCTAGTCCTCTGCTAACTCCCTGGAGTATCTAAAAGCCTTCTGGAGTCTTTAAATCATATTAAATGAGTGTAAGACATCACTGGTATGCTTTAATAACAAACTAGGAGAGAAAACCTGCATTAAAATTCATACTGTCCAGAAAGATTTGAACTTCTCTGCAAAATGTAGGAAGCCTTCCATTTCTATTACAAAGCTGAGGAACTGAGATATAAAGACAAACTGAGCTCCTGAAATCAGACAGATAAGCTATGTAGAATGAGAAACTGAATTTGAGCAATTGCCTTTGTATCCTTTTCAAAAACAACATCTCTGTTTTCTAGGTTGCTAAGTAAGGATTGAGATATGCAGAGTACTTTTTCCACTACAAAAATATCAGTAATAAATTCAGAGAATAAAATCAACAGATTTGTTTATTCAAGATTTGTGAAGAACCTAACAGTCATCCAGAAGTTTCAATTTGGCAGGCTGCATTGAGGCAAAGAGTACAAAACACTGAGAAAATGACAAAGCTAAGACAAGAGTGGACAAAATAGTATGCATTTGGAAATCACACATGCGGTTCAGAGACCCATGTTCTTGAATGATTATTGTAATTTTCACAAAGATATTTAGCTTTTTTAGACACCTGTTTGACAATGTGATTTACATTCAGTGTCTTTATGCAATAAACACGTGAATACCCATACAGATCACTGATATGCTGTCTGGACAAGTCTTGAGAAAAAAAGAGTTATGCAAACTAGCAAAGCAAGAACCCAGTCTTGTTCACCAACATCATACAGACAGACAGTATGAATTCGAGCTCTGGTATCACAGAATAATACTCCTTTCTGATTAAGTACATTCATTTATATACTCTTAATTACATACCCACTCAGTGCTGGTAAAACATATTCTGCTTTTAAAAAACAGTAGTCTGTGATATGGTTTAGCCAGAGGTTCTTGCTGTTTCAAACTGGACTGCAGAGCTGTGCCTTCCGTCTACCTCTGTCTCTCTACGTTTGATAATACCATCAAATATACAGCAGATAACCAGAAATCTATCCTCCAACCTCTAAAACATATGAATATCTTCATATCTCAAAAGCATTAATTCCTTCCAAGACTGTGCATCACCTTCTCCACCACATTCTTTGAACACACTCCTTGCTGATGTTGCCTAGTCTTTATTGTCATCTTCCAGCTTGATTTTGATTCTGAAGCCTGATTGTATTTATATTCAAGAGGTCATGGGTCTGAGTTGTACTATTTTCAGACACATTTCCACATCTGTCCTTGCCTTGTAACCCCTCGTGGATCCCTATTTCAGTACCTCACCATTGCCTTTCAACATCCCAACCCCTCTTTGCATCACAGTGCCTCCACCCTGCTTTATGACCTCTTTTCACATAAAATTTTTGCTCCGCCACAGTCACTCTCAACCAAAGTCATTCTTTTGGCAAACAAACAAACAAACAAAAAACAAAACAACAACAACAACAACAAACCCAACACTCAGTCTAATCTAAACTGATACAGTCCTTTAGCCATACCTACAGTTTGTCACACAGCAGAACCAATTTATGTGCCCACGAGACAAAGCACTTTCAGCACAAATGTTATTGGACCTAGGGTATTTTTGATGATGAGGGAGAAGGAAAGATAATAAATGGAGACAAATGAACAGAAATATTTTGAGGATAAGTTTTGTTTTGCCCCAATTCACTCTTTCTTCCAGCTTCCCACAACCCCAACCTATCATGTTTCCAGGACCCAGATGAAATTCTATGGCAAAGTTTTTGTGAGTTGAAAAATCTCTGTATTACTAGGAATTAAAAGAGTAGCAGTTAAAATAACTATGCAGTGTGCATTATTTGTATTGCTACTGTTACACTTATTTATTGCACTAAGATAAAACCTAAATCCCTCTGTTTGGGCTTTCTACAAGCACAGGAATAAAAACAGTATTTTCACTACAGACCTTACAATCTAAACACAGAGATACAAGAAATAAGATACTATGAGAAAATAACAACAACAAAAAGATAGTGTGATAGGAAGAGATTTCAAGCCAGCCTAACTGTTGTCAACTCATGTAGCAACATAACAAAAGAGAATGTAAGGAGGGATGCTTTGGGAATAGTAAAAGCCTCCTGAGCTTCAAACAGAGCATGGGGAAAAGTTTAAAAAGAGTGTCTGAAAAGTTAATAAGTGAGCGATGGAAGTTGGACCAATCTTTTAAATTAAGAATATGAAGGAATTCCTAGCATGAGAGAAGGTCGCAGAGAACACTGAGAGTACAGATGAAACGTACAGATGACAAAACAGAACAGAAGCTGGTTTGAAGTAGCAAGATGTTTTGTGCACCATTAAGAATCCTTACTACTATTTTTTTTCTGGCCTTCTATGAATGTAGATAAGGACTGTAACGTTTTATGGATTTACATTTTATAGAAGATTGAGTATTTGAATGCACACAGTACATTATGCTATTTCTAGTTCAACTTCACACACACACAAAAAGCCCGAACTGAGTTTATAGTATGAATATTTATC
Source organism: Alectoris magna (assembly GCA_030625065.1). Taxonomy (NCBI): domain Eukaryota; kingdom Metazoa; phylum Chordata; class Aves; order Galliformes; family Phasianidae; genus Alectoris; species Alectoris magna. The sequence goes on from CM060562.1 coordinate 73,960,194, forward strand.
ACTATTGTACTTTATAAAATCTATACATGGGCTTATATCTAGGTTGGCATCCTTAAAATTGAGTCAATTATACGGAATTTTATTGAATAGAAAACATATGATCTTCTTGTGAAACATTTCCTGGAAAATATTGGTAAACATGCATGCATTCGAGATTACTACCAGAAATTCTGATTACTGTCATTTCTTTCTCTTATAGTAGAGAGACAAATAAGTTTAGAATTAAAAATATTCTCAATAACTCTCTTTCTATCTACTCTGATTATTTGTTTCTTTCAGTTAGCAAGTTATCATTCAAGTTAAAACAGTGACTCAAAAGTGAAACACCCTGGCATACGTATCCATTATTCCTTCTACAATGTAGTACTCCCATTGTTTTTCATGGAAATTATGCATTTGAAAGGAATGCATTAGACTAAGAGAAGACATTTGGAAATACTTAAGTCATCATACAACTTCAGAACCTAATGTTTATTATGTACTTGAGCTTGAAGCAAGATGAATAGTACCATAAAACAGCACGCCTTTAAAATATATGAGGGTTGCTCCGAAAGTAATACCTTCTATTTTATGATGATGTCCCACGACATCAGAATCTGATATTGGTTGTATGGCAGTAAAGGTTGTACCTTCCCACCAATATTCCATTATGTTTGGATGCCATGTGACATATGGCAGCAGAGGAGCAGTCTGATACAACGATATCCTATGTGGAAGTGCATACGAATCAAAGATGTGTCAGATGTGTCAGTGAATTCCTACATGTGGAAAAAATTGCTCCCATTGACATTCAGTAATGCTTACTCAGCATTTATGGACACCAAACAGTGGATGTGAACACAGAGAGAAGGTGGGTAGTGCATTTCAGCAGCAGTGACTGTGATATGAAGGACAAGCCATGCAGATCTGTCATGATACAATGAGCATATCATGACCAGAGAACTGCGTATGGAGCTCCGTATTACCTTCAATGCATTGGAAACAATGGAGGCAGTGCTGGACTATTGCAAAGTTTGTGCTAGGTGGGTCCTACAGAAGCACACACAGTGTGCTCATATTGAACCAATATGAGGCTGAAGGGTGCCAGTGTCCTGGATCACATTCTCAGTGGTGACAAGATGTGGTGTCACTACTACAAGCCAGAGTCAAAACGGTAATCTGTGAAGTAGCAACATGTAAATTCCCCATCAAAGAGCAAGTTCCAGCCCTCAGCATGTAAAGAGACATGCACTGTCTTCTGGGATAGGAAAGTGGTGATCCTTCTCAATTTCCTGGAATTCAGACAAACCAATCATGGACTGCTAGACTGCAATACTGACCAACTTGAAGACTCAAGTTTCCTGAGTCAGGCCAGAGAAGAAGAAAACTTTTCTCCTCCAAAATAAAAATGCTGGACTCCATATCAGTTTGAATACCATGGAGCACGCTGCCAATCTTGGCTGGACTGTCCTACCACATCCACTGTATAATCCAGATTTGGCACCTTTGGACTTCCGTTTGAGCCGATGAAAAAAAGGATTGTGTGGGCAACATTTTCCTAGCAATTATACCACCACAGAAGTTGTGAAACAGCGGCTCACCTCCACCTGTGTGGATTTTTATAAGCATGGCATGCAGGCTCTTGTTCATCACTGGTGAAAATGCATAGCTAATGATGGTGACTATGCTGAAACATATCGTTTTGTAGCTGGCAACTTTATCAAATAGTACTATTGTGCTCTTTATATCTGTTGTAGTTTCCAGGGAAATAAATAGGAGGCATTACTTTTGGAATGACCTATGTATTATGGGCTGATTTTCCTAAATTTTTTTTAGATTAAAATTACACAAAGTTAAAAATGTTTTCTCATCTTTCTAATATTAAAAAAGGTAAATAAATATAAATAACATCTCTCCAAAAAAGCTCACAATATTCCTAAACATTGGAAGTAAATGCACATATGAATTAGATACCTGTATAATCACATAAAGGACCTTTTCTTTGGTAGCCACTATGTCTTCATGATCAGATTACATTAAAACTGCTCCCCTGTAAACATCACGTCACCTTTAATTCTTCCAACATAACTCTCCCACTGTTGCTTTGAGAGTGTTGTTCTGCCAATCCACAGCAACTCAAGCAAATGTTAACTAAAAATGAATTGATCTTCACTTTACCATAACTGAATATACCGCAGATTGCTATTTTCTAGATACAGTTCAGATGTAGAATGAATTTGCCAGCCTAGTTAGAACGGGCTTTTTAACTCTAATTTTTTTTTTCTTCCCCTTAATCTAGAACATACTGTTCATCTTTACTGCACAGCTAAATCTGGACCTTAATTCCCAGTTGCCACAGATGATCTTGCCACTACCATAAATACCTTTCTTACCCGATCCCTTTTATTGCCTCAGATTGGGATTGTCCAGTGCCAAAATGGGAAATCCAAGGCAAATATGTGGAAAAGTTAAGTATTTGACTTCTTTTGGCCACCAAGATGCATTAGCACTAATGTTTTGTCACAGTGCTTCTAAAACTTGAGGATTTAACCTTTCAGATACTCTTTTAAGGATGATGGCTCACATCTGGATATGATCAAGTCATAACAAGGTACCATTAAATCATGAGAGTTAAGGGTAACAGATACAGGATGCTGCTGGAGCATAAACTTTTGAACTAAAAACTCATTCAAACACATGTTGCATCTTTTCATATTGTTCTAGACTATTGCTTGGATTAACAGATATCATTACACTTGTAAGATCAAAGTCTTACTGTTAATCCTTCCTTAAAAAAAAAAAAAAAAAAAAAAAAGTGAGAAAATTACCTTTATTTAAATAAAAATGTAGAATTTATTAATATGACAGCTGGAACACCATGCCTGAGTCTGGAGCAGTGCATTTAGAGAAAGAAGAAACAGGAAGAGTTCAGATGAAAGCAACAGGAATTAACAATCAAAAATGCCAGCAAACAAAACAAAACAAAACGACCCTAAGATTTTCTTTCTCTAAATAAGAAAAGAACAAGTTGGGATTGTTTGAGAGATGAAAACAATTAGAACATGATTAAGGAACTCCAATATGAAAGTTTCCTACAAGAAGCAAAATAAGATCCCTGTAACTCCAGTGCAAAAAAAAAACCAAGTCTAAAGTAACATTCAGCAAGCCAGGCTTCCTATCAGAAATCAGGAAAAACATTTTAATGGCAAGGCTAGTGAAACACTGGAATAGATTATTTAAGTAAGTAATCACAACAAATCTTTAAGGAGAACAGTCAGCAAGTATCCATTAGAACAAACTTTATTGATCTTGGCTTTGAAGAAAGAGAGGGTGGATATGACACCTCCGAGGAGTCCTTTTCAGCTGTACGATACCAATACCATACATCAGTACAATTTGATGTGGAATACTGACTTGGAATGAAAGTCATACTCTGCAAAAGACTCAAGTCAACTTCTTCATGCAGATGGTCACTTGGTTTCTGATGCAAACATCTAGCTTTGTATCACCTAGCTACACTGATTTAGTCTGCGGCTTCTTTGTTTAATAGTTTATTTATGATAGTAATTTATTTAATAGTTTAATAATAATTACTTTCAGGATTGTGCTATATATAAACATAATATCTTATCTGGTCACAGTATATAGGACTTTCCTTGCAAACAGCAATGACTCACTAACTGGTTCCAAGTCCTTTAAACCAGACAACACCAGCAACAGCTGATAACAACACAGAATTACAGATGTAGTTGTTAATGGCAAAGTTCAAAAGGAATTAGCGTCATGTTGTTTACCTTCAAAATTCTAAATGTACCCAAGATTCTTAATCCTTTATGTATACTTTACTATCTTTTGTGTTACTTTTGGTGTTTTGATGTTGTTTGACTTCATTTGGTTGTGGGTTTTCTTTTAGGTCTAAGACATTTAATGGTAGATCTTTATTAACGATTAGAATAACAATCCTGTAAATACTGTATGAGCACGTTTACTTCAGAGTAGTTTTTGTAGAGTTATCAAAAAACAATTGCATAAGCTTCCCAAGTTCATCTGTTCTGTTTCCAATAACAATTTATGCTTGTTCAAATGCAAGAACTCAGGACAAATGTACAGCTGCCAGCCTGACAAGCAACTGAACATTCTCCAATTTCATTTCAACAAATTGCTTACACTTGAATCATCCGACATAGCACCAGGTAAATGATACAAGGGGAAAAAAAAAATCCAACAAAAAAACTTTCATTATACATTATGTTTTGGATGGTGTTAGATAAACATGCTTTGTATAATGGAATATACGAGATAGACCATGCTAACCGAAAATAGTACAGCAGCAAAACAGCAAGCATCAGGTGTTTGCAAAGTTTCTACACCTAACTAAGTAGCTCCCACTCAAAACACTGTTATCTGATAGAAGCTACAAACGTGTGCACTTCGGATAAAACCGGTATCTTTAAAATACATGGAATCTCTGCTATAGACAATCCGCTCTCTGTTGATGGGTACACGTTTGCCCTCTTCACAACCTTTAAAAAGATGCACAAAGTACGACTCCCCCTCCAACCTCCCAGTAAGAAAAGTTGCCAAAAAGACAGCGTTTAATAAAGCAGCCATTTGCCCCTTGGGCAGCCTGTAGTGTACTCACCGTGACAGGTTAGTTTTGGAGACTTTCTTCCCCTCCCCCTGCACTGTAAGGGAAAACAGAGAGTAGTTAAATTTGAACTTTCCTGCTTTTGTTAGCATGAGTCACCACCTTAACATTATCTCAACTGTAGACTTTTATCTGTGAATATCTAAGCCCTGTCTTGTGGAAAACTAATTACTGAGCCACTGAGAGGCTTCATAATGTCCTGCATTTAAGTCCTGAACATCATACATAATGCATAGGAAGCAGTCTCTGCACTCTGATTACAGAACACTGTCATTAAGAGAGCAAATTAAAGATGTGAATAATTCACTGGCTGAGCTTATTGTCAGTGCTGCATTGTGAAATTAGAATTTCTAATAAGTACTGCAATTTTTTTAACCCAATTAACACAGAGAACATCTTGAGTCTGATTAGTACAATAAAAATTATTACCTTATTCTTTTGCTTCACAACAGCCAAATTAAATACTGTACTTAATTATGCAGCATTCATCGCTTCTGTGCTAGAAATAATAACAAAAAAAATCTCACTATTGCTTTAATAAGACTTCCAATATTTAGAATGCAACTGAAAAACAGAACACACAAATCTCTAAGCACAATTTCATATTGCAAAGTTACTGTCTTTTTTTAAAGACTTTGCAAATATCAGCTGTCGACCATGATGTCACTGCTGATGTCTTCTTTGGAAACAAAAATGTATTAAAAATAACCCCATAAAATGACCCCCCTGAACGAGCTCTGAATAAACATTGAGAATTAACTTTCCCCAGGTTGATGTGAAGACAGGAAAAAAAAAAAAAAAAAAAAAACCGGAAAAAAAAAAAGCACCACTTGCCGACTAGAAACCAAATTCACAAATACATAAACATCCATACATCCATTGTTTCAAAAAAAGATGCTAAAAACATACAATGAAAAAGCAAGAGCTGGATCAGCTCTCTTACCTCAGTTCCCTTTTGGCACGGGATAGATCACATCCTTTCATCCTAGAAAGAAGGAAAGTCCAGTTCAACATCCAGCATGTTGATTTCCCCACACGGTGCCTGCTGCCATGTTAAATACAGAAAATGATCACTGAGGATGCAGCTTTTGTCTCCAAATATTTTTATGCATCCTTTTAGTGTCCAGGACTCCGGGAACCTTCACACATCTGGCAGCAGACACCACTGGCTGCAGCTGCTGCAATGATATTTTTCCTCATCCCTATTTCAGTTCCACCTCTTATTTCTTCCCCATCCTGGGGAAGTTTAATCACTGAACATAGGTGGGAAGGAAAAAAAAAAAAAAAAAAAAAAAAAAAAGTGGCACTGTAATCATGAGCTTTTTTTTTCTCCTAGAGACATGGACTGCAGCAAACACCTTGCATCTTCATCTAGTTCTTTTAGCATGTGCATATGAGAAGGAAGGAAAAAAGGGGCCTGAAAATTATTCAGACACAATGCAATAGTCATAAAGAGAGACAAAAAGACAGAGAGAGAGAGAAAGAGAGAAAGAGGCAGAGAGAGAGGAGAGAGAGGAAATGCTGAGAGGGAGAGGGGGCTGTCAGCACAGATAAATCTGCATATGGAAATCAGGGTTATCCTGGGTACAGTTTTATTTAACCATGATGTACTGTTTTTTTAATTAGATAGGAATTTAGTGGAGGAAATGAGGGATTCTTACACACACAAGAGCAAACGAAGCATTTTTTAAGGGCAGGAGTTTCCACAGCAAGCTGCAGCACTCACAGTAAAAGTTTTTATAGCAACTTTCTGGTTGGGAACAGAAGTTTGATGCACTGCTGAAAATTTATACATGCACACACAAAAGCAAAACTGAAAGGGCAGTTTAAAATGAAATGAAATCAAGACAATCCAAAGTATCCAAAGACAATCATCACTGAAAAGAAGACCCAGAAGCCACAAAGCCCATGACGCTATTTAGTCCATGACACACAACACAGTATTTTAAACTAAGTTTATGCTAGGCACAGCTTTAGAACTTCCTCCCTGGCCCCTGCGCTGTGGTGACTGTCGGAGCCAATGAGGACTTCTAAGGCAGTGAGACCAGCCAATGCCCAGCTTGGATTTCCAATGTACTACAGACTAAATCCTGGGCATGGAGAGAACAGTGGGCCCACAGCTGTGAGCAGCACCTGACCAACTGGAGAAGGAAGGACAGAGGCATGAGTAGGACCTCTTGCCTGGGGCTGCTGGGATGGGTGAGGTGGCAGAGATGGAAAATGAGGTTCTGGCACAGAATAGCCCAGGATAAGCTAGACTCAAGGAAACCAGAAAAAAGATAGCAGATAGTGGAAAAAAACAGGAAGATCTGGGAGCAGCAGCGTGCTTTAGGGGTTTACTAGAAGTTGAGACATGGCCACAATCAATTGGCAGTAGCTGCCCAGGCTGGGTATGCCTAGCAAAGCATTAGCAGCAGACTTCTGGTCACTGGTGGGAACTGTGAGAGCATAACCAACAGCAGCAGGGCTGTGGTAAGGGGCTGCCAAGAAACACCAACATCAGCAAGTGAGCAAGAAGCATACTGGCACCATAATGGGCTCAGGTGTCAACGGGAAACAGAGGAGAAGCATGGCTGCAGCATGAGCAAGAGGAGAAAAGGCACAGGGGAACAAGGGGCAGAACCGGGGACAGCCAGAGGGAGCAGAACAGGATGAAGAGGCATAGCGAGGCTCGAATGCTGCACTGAGGACAATACGCGCACCCCGCACGAACAGGACCAGCCCACCGCCGCCAGGAGCCGCCTCACGGGCGGTGCTTCGCCCCGGGGCGGGACAGGAGGCGGGCGGGAGAAGGCAGGCGCAAGCTGACGGGCGGGCGCCTGCCGGGACAGGAGAGCCGGGCAGCGGGGCGGGAGGAGGAGGAGAAGGAGAAGGAGGAGGGGCGACTGGTGGCCAATCGGCAGCGCGGCGCCTGCGCAGCGCGGGACTGGCGGCGGCGCGCGGGACGCGCGGAAAAGTGCTCCAGCGCGGAGGAGGAGGAGCGGTGGTGGCGGACTCCAGTGGCCTGTAGGTACCGGGCGGCGTGGCACGGCCCTTTTCGCTTCTTCTTTCCTGCTTTGCTCTTTCGTGACTGGCTCAGCTGTCGCCTTGCCCCGGTCGGTCTTGTCCTGGGCCTTGGCGGGAAGGCCTGTTGGCAGGCGCGGCGGGAAGTCGCCGTCGCGGGGAGGGGAGAAGGCTGAGCGTAGGGCAGTTTGGGTGCCTTGAATTGAGCAGCCTTTCGTTAAAGCAACAGCGAGTGTTGCTGTGCCTTATTTAATGAAGCTGGTACAGACCGTTCCCTTTACCTGCATGCTTCTACTTGCAAGTTGTGCTGTCACACCTATGTGTAGCATCCTGCACTAAACCGAGTAGTTGCTGAAGGTGTCCTGTCAATTATTAGTGCTTTTAATTATGTTGTTTGCTTATTATTATTGTGGAACTCAGTGGCACCTGTTGCCAAGTTCTACTCTCAGCGTCTCATATAAAACATTAGTTCACACGGGTTAAGTATGCAGTGAACTTCTTTAGGATGTGATCTTCCTTCTCAGGAATCCAAAAGAAAAATAAAAGCAAAAGGAGAAGTCACAACTTTTATGGAAACTCAAATTCAGCTGTATCAGAATAAGCCCTACAGACATTTTCTGAACTTTTAAGATTTCAGCATTTCAGGGTTCCGTTATTATCAACTGAGGTATATTTAGTACTTTTCAGAAAGAACTTGAGCTGTAGTATTGCTTTAAAGTCATGACCAACTGGGAGCTTGTAATGCAGGATGTGTTTTCATAGAATGGCTTGCGTTGGAGGAGACCTTGTAGGTTGTGTAGTTCCACCAAACCTCCCTGCCATGGGCAGGCGTTTCATACTGCAGTTATTCTAGTCACAGAATGACTTGTGTTTCATTTCTGCCGTTTCTTTTACTTTAGTGCTAATACAACTTTGTGACAAGTCAGTTTAGATTGGATATAAGAAAAATGGTTTTTACAGTAAAGGTGGTGAAGCAGTGGAACAGGTTGCCTAGAGATGTTGTGGAAGCCCCATCCTTGGAGGTGTTCAAGGTCTGGTTGGACGGAGCTCTGTACACTGATGTAGCTGCAGATGTTTGTTGCAGGGGATTTGGACTAGATGACCTGTAAGAGTCCCTTCCAACTTAAATTATTTTATGACTCTATGATAATTTGAACTGAAACAGAAGAATATGAGTGTACTTTTTCATAGGATTAGCTTTGTGATTATATAACTTGCTGAACCTGTTTTGATTGTGGAAGGTGAAGCTGCACAAAACAGCAGAATTATGTGGCAGGAAATGGGACCATGATTTCCTTTTTAGTCGTATCTCTCAACTTGGTGTTGCAGTTGGGCTGATGTTGTCCTCATTTGAGCTGGTGGATTATGAAGAGCTGTAACAATGAAAAAATTCTTTGAAGAAATGCTGAGGTTCTTCATTTTAATTGTTAAGTATCTGTTTATTTTCTGGATTAGATGGAAACAGTGGACGATGACTTTATGGATTCCTTCACACCTCCACTTCTCAGTGACAGCCTGCAGATGGCAATGGAGGTGGAGAATGAGAAGTCAAATCCACCTTGTTTTTCCTGCATTTTTGACAACCAAAATGGAGGGAGAAGCTTCTCTGCAGAGTCTTACTTAGCAAGTGGGTCTCTTAAGAGGTATGTTGGCATGGATTTTGTTGTTTTTTGTTGTTGTTTTTATTTTAGAGTTTCAAATATATCTTTTTTAGATGTTCTTTCCACTATTGCTTTGTACCTCAAAATGCTGACAATGTTTCCAAATGAGTTTTTTCATGAGCTTTTATGATCCTGGGATCAGCTTTGTGGTCCACCAGACAAGGAAGGACAATTCTGATGATAATTCTCCTTTGATCAGAGTTCTGGGTCCAGCTTCTAGCTCTGTGAGCTGATTTGGAGATATAGTAAAGGACCCTACACAGACTTGTCTTCAGGAGTTTTAACAAGACTCTTCAAAATTGGTCTGGGTAACAACATCTGAGACCCCTTAAATTTGGGGGGAAACTGCAGCATTGCTTTTTCCACCTTTGTGCTCTCCTGGATGCTGTCCCTTTTGTTCTCCATGTGACAGAAGCAAATCTGCTTTGCCCAGCTTTTCAAAGCCTCTGATAGAGTCATCTATAGCTTTAATTCCATCTTTCTCAGAGCTCTACCTTTGTATTCCTTCTGGATTTAAGGTTCAGAAGTCATGTACATAATAAGTTTTTTTTTTTTTTTTAATGTGATATTCTAAAACATTGCTTTAGTTAATACCTTCTCTCTCTTTGTGATCCACCCTCAGTTTTCTGTTATATGCTGATCCTGCAGGGATTGGGTTGCTTTTCGTGCAAGCATGATTTTTCTTTCCTGCTTCCTTTATACTTTTTAACCCACTTGCTTTTGTGTTTTACTTTTATAATTTTTTTTAACCACTACTTCTGCAAGCTTTTCTGTAAATCCTTTAACAGGATTAAAACCCCTGCCTCCCCCAATCCTTACCTTATTGCTCTTATTTTTATTGGATCATAGTATGTTCACTCATGTTGATGTCAAGTACATGAATGTGAGAATCTGTGTCTTAGTGAATGTATTAGTAGTAGATTCCACAGTGACAAAGAATGCATTTCATGATAGAAACAGTTTCATATGAAAACTCACTCAGGGGCTTTTACAGGTTCACCAAGTCACTGTCGTCATGATAATTCTATTATCATAGAGGAAGGAGGCTCAGGGGAGACCTGATTGCTCTCTATAACTACCTGAAGGGAGGTTGTAGCGAGCTGGGGTTGGCCTCTTCTCTTGTGTAACTGGTGATAGGACTAGAAGGAATGGATTCAAGCTCTGTCAGGGGAGATTCAGGCTGAATGTTAGGAAATACTATTTCTCTGAAAGAGTGGTCAGGCAGTGGAATGGGCTGCCCAGGGAGGTGGTGGAGTCACTGTCCCTGGGGGTGTTCAAGAAATGTTTGGATGTTGCATTGAGGGATATGGTTTAGGGAGTGCTATTGGTAATAGGTGGATGGTTGAACTGGATGATCTTGTAGGTCTTTTCCAACCTTGGTGATCCTGTGATTCTGTCCTTTATTTGCATCATCTACTTGGATTGTAAACTACTGGGAAAGCTTGCATGTGAGAGACTCCTCTGTCTTCATCACCTAGATCAGGATTAACTTGATTTAATTGATGCAGGCTTCAAAACAGAACAATGTTTAGGCAGTTACCAAGTGAGCTACAGATGTTGTGGGAGACTGAGTCAATTATTCAACAGATGCTCTTTTTGTCTGTGATTGGGAACCGTACTGGGAATAGTGCATAGTTCAAGTACAAAATAAGTTTGGTTATAATGTAACGAGAACCAAGTGTTTGCCCAGAATACTTACTTTGTTTTTAAAATAGACATGTTTCTTAAATCTTAGTGAATTCTGTTTTTTATTTTATGAAAGTCCAAGGGAAAATTCTGAAATAATTTTTTAAATATTTGTTGGCTTTGTTGTACCATTTGGTGTAGTTTTTAAGCAATCTTGAAGTGCACTAGTGAAATATTTTTGTATTTATGCAATTGGTCTATTGAGAACATATTTCAGGAAAAATGTATACCTTGTAGCTGGTTATTAGTCCTGAGACAGATTTAAAGCATAAGCTTACAGGGATGTGTGTTATCTAATGTCCTGGCATCTTTCATTAAGGACAGTTTGTATGTTATGCCTCAGATTGGCCCTCTGTAAGGTGTTGATTTTCCTTTATTTCTAAAATGGTCTAGCTGCGGGGCACAGTACAAGTTTTCACAGCGTTGAAGCTAAGACTTGTCATATTTTATATACTATACTGCTATAAAAGGTATAACAGTCTCTTGAGAGCACTACTACACTTTCCTATCTATAGTATAGATACTGCTGTTACATTTATAAAAATCATTGCTTTAGATTTACTTACTTTATTACTGAGAAACACTGGATCTGTCTTACAGGGTTTTGCTGAAACTGGATCCTTCTCCAAATGACTATGAAGAAGATGCAATAGAAATGTTTGGCTTTCAGTGGGTTACTGAAACTGCATTAGTTGAGTCCTGTGGATTTCTCTTTGGATTACTTAGGTATGATGTTAGTGCATTTTATGATTACTCCAATTCTAGAATTATACCAATTCATTCTAAGAATGAAACAAACTTCAAGTTTTTGATAGTAAAATCATAATAGACTGTGGGCCGTGTAATGCATCTAAAAAGATTATACTGTGTAACTCTGTGGTAAGTGATGAATAAGACATAGATGGAGTTATGGAAGATGTAAATTTTGTGTCAGATAATTGTAGTATTGTGTGACTTCTATTTATAGGTTTCTAAGCAGTGTGGAGTGCATCTTAGCCATCACCGGGTAAAGACTGACAGATACGTATTACGATGGTGTTATGGTCTATTTAGAAGACTCTAGCTTAGTGGTTGGCAACCTGGCCTCTGTGGCAAGGGAGTTAGAATTAGATGATTTTTAAGGTTCCTTTAACCCAAGCCATCCTGTGGTTCAACAGTATGCATAAACTGTGTAAACTTTCCTTGAATAAGATCGTACTACCCATATAATTAAAGTTATCTTTTGAAGATTTAAAATCCTCTTTTTTAGTGCAAGAGAAAAAGTGGAGGTTATGAGTTAAATATCTTAAATATTCTGTGCAACACCTTCTTCAGTTGTTAGGATTAGAGTAGCTTCAGCAATTTCTTTGGATACAGTTACACAGTGTTTGATTCATTCCATGTAGGTATTTAGTCTGGTCAGTGCAAATACACAGATCACCAATAATCATCTTTGCCTACTGATAATCCTCAGGATATACAGAACACAAAGAGGATGGATGGAAGAGGCTTTTCTATGATTCTACAAATGTGTGATATATTCCACTGTTTCCTTAATTGTAGTGGGTCCTTCCACCCCTTTAGAGTATGGCCAAGGGTATCACATGAAACATCATTAATGAAGTCTGACTATTAAAACATGATGGCGTGCATGACAGGAGGTGTATTAATTAGCTTTACTCATTTGGCACAAGATTCTTCTTTACCGTGGTTTAAAAAATGTAATAATGAAGCAGCTGGAATAACTTAGTTATAAGTAACACCATGTCCTGTTTAGCATGCACTCTGATCTGTGCAGTAACTGTTTGTTGGCTTAACATCTCTTTGCAGTGAGATAGCGATATAGTTAATCTCTTGAATGAAATAATTTTTTCTTTGTAATATAAACCCCTTTGTAGTTACCTTTGAATTGTAATAGAGATTAATGTAAAAAAAAAAAAAGCCAATAAAATATATTACGTCTTAATTTATTCAAGCTGCACATGTTTTAAAAGGCACTGAGCTGGTAGCAGTAATGGATTTCAGCTAACTCTTTGCTATAAGAATTTGGTTGCTAAGCTGTCTTTTGATGTGACAAGTCTCTCTGCAAAGATCTTACATCTTTCAGTTCTTTTTTTTCAGTTATAAAATGGTATGCTTTCATTTATAGACCATTTGACAACTGAAAGTAGGAAAGCTCTGTTTTCCAAAGTAGTGATCGTACATGGAAGATACAAGTTATGCTGATTCTTGAAAACAAGGTGGCTGGGAACAGTTCAACAGTGCAGATAATATTGGTGTTAAAATCCACGCTAGTGGCAACTCAGTAATTTTTTCTTAAGTGTCCACAATATTGAATGTTGCTACTTAATGTTTTTATAAAATAAATACATAATTATGTAATAAAGCATAACTACAAGTTAAAAACAGTAATTGTGCAGTGAAAAGAATTTCTACCTGTGATTTTTTTTTTCATGTGACTGAAGATGTGAGTCACAAGATTAACAGCTAATGAGCGCCAATCTTGGAGATAACAAATGCAAAGTGGAATTAGAATTTCTTATTTAAGGTGTGACATCTTCGTTATCCTTGTCATGCTCCACTTGTGAATTTCCTTTATGAACTCACTATATTCCTTTATCTCTCAACTTAGTAGAATCTTTTTTTTCTATTTACTTCCTTCTGGTTTTAACCTTCAATCTCCAAAGCCCTTTCTTAAAGTCTTCCAGCTTTAGATTTCTTTTCTACATGATTGAAATATCTGAAAAATGCACACAGAAATTCAGCTTTGATTCTTTCAGCCACTTCGGTGTTTTTTGTTTTTATGTCTTAGGTTGTTTTGTAGAAGCAAGGAAGAGCTAAGGGAGGTAATTTTAATGTGTGACAGCCTGTTAATATGCAGGTTACAACCTAAATTTTTGGATCCTTGTGGCCACTTCCTAACATTTCCACAAAGTTTAGTTCTTGAGGACGTTTGATCTGCGTTGGATTCAGTTCTGCTGTTCTCGAATCTCTCAGTAGTTGTGGCTTTGACTGTATAAGAAATGGGTCAGACAGCTTTCTCAATTTATGCAACATTTTCTTTTGCAGTCTGTCTTATGCTTTTGTGCTTTTTGTGTATTGGATTTAGTACTATGTTATCTCTCTGGAGACAGTGTTGAAGACCACTTGAAAATAACAGTTGCTGTGGAATATGATGGAATACTTACCTACTTACCTACCCTTTTTTCTTTATTTTCATTTGCTGTAATATGTAGTAGTGACTTCTTTAAAAATATTCTCTTTCCACCCTCCAAAACTGAACTGAGTTTTTAAATTTTTCTAGACTCTCATACTCTGCTGTAACTTACTATTAATCCTTTGTGATTAAGTTAAGCAGTAGATCACTCTGGGAAAGGAGAAGGAAAAACTGCTTGCGGAATTTCATAGTGCTTGTGCACACGTGAATTAATTTAGTGTAATTGAATGTTTGCCACGGGGACTAACTTTCAGGTTTATCTTGTGATCAAATTTAAAGCTGAATGATATTTACGAGGAATGGCTTTGAGATTTTTTCTTTGTGTGTTTTTGTTTGTTTGCTTTTCCCTGCTACTTGGCTAATTTTTATTTGTTGTTACTATATGTAATGTTTTTAAAAAGAAGAAAAAACTGTCCATTGTCATTCCTGCAATTTAGATGTGTTTGTGGTGTACCATCTCCCAGGTTATATTTGCATAAGTTTTTCAGAATTATAAAGCAAGGAATACATCATTGTTCTATTTAAAACCTTGCTAAAATGTAGTCAAATAACTTCAAACTATATAAACATAGTAAGCCTTTGTATCCTTTTAATTAGGCAACAAATATACAAACTGGAAGACCTAATAGAAATGAATTCTTCTGACTTTGGTAAGTTGAACACATTTCATTTGAAGTGGGGGTAAATATCTGACTGCCTTCTCATTATAGAACTGTATTATCACGTTTGTATTATCACGTTTGTGTTTCAGTTCTTGACTGAGGGCTCACAGTGTGCCACAGAGCAACACGTAACCAGCATAAATTGCAGTGTACAAGTGTAGACAACCAAGTGATATATGGTGGTGTGAAAATGGATACTTGACGTAGCAATGTGGAAATGATGCGAGTCATTTGGAGCCAGGTCCGCCTGTTTAGAAAGGTCGATCTTGACCTCGCTGACTGTAGCAGGGAATTTTGTATTAATTTGGCTTGAGCTAAAATGTCAATCCTGTGTTAGGATTTAGCAAAACTGTTAACACATTTAATCAGAAATTGAAACTTGCATCAAAAAAATACTAGTAACTATTTTAGTTATAGAGGTAGTGGTTTGAGACTTTTTCCAGTGTTCTTTTGGCTTACATTTTACGAAGTTAGTACATTTTAAAAGCTTAGTTTAGAGTAACTTACAGACACTTAGAGTTATTTACAAATTTATCTTGGCAGTAGGATTGATGAAATGGGATTGCTACAAAACACTTTGTTTGAATTAAGTACGAAGACATGAGTTGCAGTGTGTTTCAGAAAGGTTATTGCAGCCTTGGGCTTATTATAAGTTTAAAGGCTGAATTATGTAGGAAGTCAAAAAGTTCAGTAATTACTCAGAAATACTCTATCTGCGGTATCTTCTCAGTACAGATGCTGAGAATACCAAGGTGACTGTCCTTCCCTGGACAGTGCAAAATGTAGCAGTTTTTACCATGCTTATTCTCTAGAACTTAAGGCACTGTCCATCAATAGGATGCTTCCCAGGAAGAGAAGTTAAAAAGTTAGTTTCTAAATAAGTTCATCTGCTTATGAGTTTCCACAAGAGAAAAAGATGCTGTCGAATTGCTTGACACGTTTTTGAAGGTCTTTTGGAAGCAGATATGGAGCAGGGCTGTAAGGCTGAGTGATTTTGTCTAGCATTAATTGCTTATCTCTGCCACCTATCCTGAGGGATTTTATGTGATTTTTTTTTTTTTCCTTTATATCTGGGGTATGTGCCTGTGATGATAAGATAAAGAATGGATAACTCTGGCAAGATTGCATTTGGCAACATGGCGTTTGGAAGTAGCTATTTGTTACCAGACAATTACCAATTTGACTTCAGAAAAGAGTGGCATTTCAGTGGTCTGGTTTCATTACTGTAGAGAATGCATGATATGTGTGTCACAGTGTGAGCATATCTGCTTTAAGCTATTGATCTCTTTTACTTTAGGTCAAGCTGCCAACTTGCACTCAGAAGCAGAGAACATCAGACGTCTGTGTATAGACTTTTTGCATTATGTGAAAGTTTTCATCTTCAGGTGGGACTTGTGCACTATTTACTTATGTACTAAGCTTTGTGTAGCTGTTGCTTATCCGTGTTCTCATTGGTTGTCTGTATATTTATTCAGGTATCTGGAACCACCTAAAATGGAAAATGATGGAGTACTCCACCCATATGAGGAATTAGAAGCGCAGTTCCCATCAGTGTTGGTGGAAGAGCTTCATTCTTTGACCCTGCACATTGGTCACCTTTGTGAGCTCCCTAGTAGTGTCCTGGCAGCATTTACCATTCAACATCAAGCAAAGGTTGATGGCTTTTGTAGTTGTAAATTTCTTTTTTAAGAGCATGCATTCAGTTTTGACGAATTTTGTCTGAATAGGAAGTAATCTTTCTTCGGAATGTTATTGAAATTGATTTTTATTTTCTTCATTTTTCACATTATAAACTCAGTGCCATTCCATTCTTGGCCAACACAGCTAACGTGCTTTGGATTTTATGGTTTCTTTTTTTTTTTCAATTTATTTTTGCTTAATAGCTCTTAGAATTCTTCCTGAAATGTACAAATAATAATGCAGGTAAATAAGTAGGCTTGAATTAGTGTAGCACATTTTAAAAATACCTTCATAACGCCTAGAATTTCTGAGCTTCCAGTACAAGGGTCACTTTTAAGGAAATACAATCTGAAGCATAATTTAAAATAGGAAATGGTCATGCATATTAAGAAGAAAAGTGCAGGCATGGAAGTAATACAGTATTAAACACATGTGAAATACACACCTCTAAGATTTATGTGTGTATGTTTATAGTAACTAATGCTTTTGAGAAGAAAATTTCAAGGAATTGCAATCTTTAGATTTCATAAACTCATATCTGGAGAGGAATGATCCACCAAGAAGCACCACTGTGAATCTTTCTGTTTGCTTAGCTTGTCAGTAGGACTTCTGATGAAAGAAACAGCAATTTGAAGCAATTTTTGAAGAAGAGAATAGTGAAATTTTGGAATTACTTTAAAAGCATAGTTTATTTTAGCAGTCTCTGTGCTACTTAATGTCTCGATACTTTTCAAGTAAAATATTGTGTTTAAATTATGGTTTAGATCATATTAAATACTTCATGGACATTATCTACAGATAGGATTAATTGTCATGAAGGTGTTTGTTTTCCCTTTGACTCAATGTCTTGTGTGTATGTGTAGTTTGTTTGTTCATATGTATCAATAATGTTCATTGCAGGCAAAATATATGCCTATTTTCACTAAGTCTTAATGCAACATCCAGAATTCACTAAAAAACCATTACAAGTAAATGTGTATATTTGTAATCACAGATCTTTCCACCATCATGGCACTTACTGCATCTCCATTTGGATATCCATTGGCTAGTGCTAGAAATTCTTCATGTACTAAGTGAAAAAATGATGAGTAAGTATGTGGGGCTTTTTTTTAACTTGTATATGTTGTTATTTTTATTTCTTGTCTTAATTCATCTAGAATAATTTATAACTTTCAGTAGTTTTTGAGCATTTATTTAGTCGTCTAAATTGAAATTTGGTGAAGACAGTTTTTCCGTTTCAGATCTTATGAAACACTTTAGTCTGTGCATCTTTATTTCATTATGCAACAAGTCTATGTGATTAAATTTTCCTTCATATAGCTCAGATGGAACAAAATAGTATTTGGAGTTTAATTTTTTATCAAAATTTATACAGTTTGTTTTCAGCTATTGCTTGCAGTGTACTTAATGTCAAGACACCTTTTGACATTGCAAATAAAAATACATTTTGCAGATATTAATAATGTATAATGATGAACAGTAAACAAATGTATGAAATGTTTCAAAGGATGGACCAGCACGAAGAATCCAGAGCAGAGAATCCATGTTGCTAACCATATATTACACAAAGAAGATACTGGGCAAAGGAAGAGGCCTTTAGAGGCCTTCGTTTAAAAGCAAAACCAACAACCAACCTAATAATTATAATTTTAATGGTTTTTAAATGACTGAAAAGATTGGTAAGATATTCATAGAAACTAAATTAAAAAAAAAAAAAAGTCATAGAATGCAGTCATAAAACATTCAGGTGGCTAAAGAAGAATTGTTAAAATACAGAACAGGACATTATGATTTTCTTTGTGAAAATTATGTATATTATAGATCATTTCCATGCTAGCAAAGCTACAAAAATGTGTTTTCTCCTATATGCAGTCCCACTACAACAAAAACTTTCTTGTTATGTAAATTATCTAAAAGTTCCCTATAAGAATTGCAATAGTTGGAGTAACATTGAGGTGTAGAGGGAATGCACTGTGTGTTTGGGCAAAGTAATGATATCAAAACTGAACATTTAGATTAGCTTTTTTTCTGCTTTGAGTGCGGTCACAACATGGCTTTCCTGCGTCTTTGTCATTTCACCATACCTGTATTTCTGGATAATGCATGGGTTGGCTATTCTATAAACTTATAAGTTTCTTTCATGACTGATTGGGATGTTTTTTCCTTTTCTTGGGGGGCTTTTGGAGAAGGGATGGGCAGACTGCTGCAGGTCACGTCTCTTCCAGAATTCTATATTTAATTATAGGTGAAGTTCAGAGTAATAATATAGTAATTTCTGTAACAGAAAGCTCATGCTTTTTAACAACAAAACTCACTAGTCAACGCATGTCTGCCTGTATTATTCTGTCTTGTATTCTATGTACCTTGCTGAGTTCTTTTGGTTCTCATTTTGTTCTGTAAGGTATGCTGAATGGAAACTTCACACCAATGGCAAGGTATTGGATGCAGGGTTTCACCCTGCATTTTCAAGAATAAGCTGCATACTCATTCTACATATCTTCTGTTCTACTGATATCAAGGGAATTGTACTCTTGGAAGGCTTGTAAGATAAGATCTTACTGCCTCTTAACTTTACCATTTTATCTCTGTTAATATCTACAAATACTCAAGTTGGAGTATGATCATGTCATCACATCAACGCATCCTAAAGAAAGTGTTAGACCTCTCTAGAATTGTTTGTCATCAACTTGTATATTTGCAAAACATGTCATGTTTTCAGAACATGCACACTGGCATGTAACAAAGGGGAACCTGCAAAGCTGCATCAATAAAAGGCTGAAAATGTCAAATCTTTTGACTATCCACTGGAATAATTTTAGACTTGAGTGTAATGAAGAAACTAGCTTGAATTTATAATGGACAGGCATTTCTAGATGAGTTGGTAAATTAAAATTATGTACAACTTAGCAAACCAATTCTAAGATATATCGATTGGGAAACAAAAGTCCTTTCTAGACTAAATAGATCTAATTTTCTTTTCTTTTCTTTTTTTTTTTAGGGCAAGTTGTATATGCTAACCATTTCATAAATCTAACTGGGGAGAATTTAACCAATATCAGTTTATTCGAAACACACTGTGAAAATCTTGTATCTGATTTAATAAGCTTGTCCATCCAGAAGTACACCAAGGTAACTTATTTCCTTTATATAGAACATGGACAGTTATGTTTCCCAACAGAAACATCTGAATTAGATATTGTAGCAATGCATGGATGACTTCTTACTGCTACGTTTTAAATGTTAGTATGGCTTAATATCTCCATGTTTTAAAGAGTGTTATTTGTTAAGAGCTCAAATTGTGTTATATTTATTCATGACCATCTGGCACTTGAATGAGAGAGAAGTATTGAAATGCACTGTGTACGGAGCAGAAGTGAGTGCCACATTTCATAAGTTCAGTGTTCCAGGTTCAATGCCAAACATGGCACAGTCTAAAAGGTTTAGAGCTATGCATTAAAAAAAAAAAAAAAAAAAATCTTTTCAAACTCTTTCAACAGGAACAAAAAAAATAGCTGTAATCTTGGCAGTAAACTAACTGGACACTTACAGAATGTCATACTGCAGTTTGTTACAATGCTTCTGTTTCTACAACCTCATCTTTCTTTTACAGCTCTTCTATGTTTGTCAAGGAAAAATTGTCCTTTTTTTTTTTTTTTTTTTTTCATTCTCCAGTTGCAGTGTTTTTCTTTCCTTGTATTGAGGACTCAAGGCTACAAAGTTTCAACAGCATTAGCCAGTAAGAGAGCTGTGCAATCTTGTTGGACTGTGCCTTTGTGAAACCTGCTTTAGATCAGCACTTGTTGAGCTATGAATGCAGGACTGAATCATGTAATTTGTTTTCATGGTACAAAAACATGAAAAATTGAGTCCTCTTTCTTTCATAATGCTCTTTATGGAGTTGGGAGGAAAATGGCTATAGTAGCATTTGTAAATTGTTCTTTTGAACTGTCTCTCTGGAAAGTTTTCTTACCTTTTGAAATTAGTTTTGATTACATTATCAGATAACACTACAACCTCTTCCTCCATCAAAAAACCAAATAAATGAATGTAAATTTGTAAAGGAAGATTTGAGTAGTATCTGTTGACTTTTGTGCTTCATGGTATCCTGTGAAATGTCAGATATTTAAAATGGGAGATTGATTCTACTTCCACAGAGCCACATAACAAACAGAGAAGATTGCTATACCACGATGTTTTCTTCAGCTCTCCCTAGGCTTGGGCTGCATATCTTGAACTACTTCTATCCAAGATTAGTTTCTCAAGTGGGATTTGGACTTGAGCTGGTGCCTCCTCTAATATGCATTTGGTTCTATAATCCAGCAATGACTGTAATATTTTTCAAAATTCTGACAGGGCAACCTTGGATATATGTACAGACTGGGGAGCAAGAGGCTGGAGAACAGCCCTGTGGAAAGAGATCTGGGGGTTCTGGTTGCTGGCAAGTTAAATATAAGTCAGCAGTGTGCCTTGGCAGCTAGAGGCACCAGCTGTACCCCGAATCCATCAGGCCCACCACTGCCATCTGAGTGAGGGAAGGGATTGTACTGCTCTGCTCTGTGCTGTGCAGTCTCACCTTGAGCACTGTGTGCAGGTTTGGGTGCCACAATTAGAAGAAGGACGTAAGAACTATTAGAGAGCATACAAAAGAGGGCTATAAAGATGGTGAAGGTTCTGGAGGGAAATTTGATTTGTTCAGCTCAGAGCAGAGGAGGCTGAGGGGAGGCCTCGTGGCAGCCTGCAGCTCCTCACAGGGAGCAGAAGTGCTGAGCTCTGCTCCTGTGATGGTGGCAGGACCCAAGGGGATAGGCATGGAGCTGCGCTGGGGAAGGGCAGGTTGGAGGTCAGGGAAAGGCTCTTCACCCGAGGGTGGGCGGTGGGCATGGAGCAGGCTGCCCATGGCAGGGGTCAAGGCCCCTAGATGCTGGAGCTCAAGGAGCATCTAGACAGCTTTCAGATGTAGGATTTGAATTTTGGGTAGTCCTCGGTGAAGACCAGAGTTGATGCTTGTAAGTCCCTTCCAGCTCAGGGTATGCTATGAAAACGGTTGAAAACACAATTGAGATTCATAATGGATGACAGTGTCAGCTCACTAATATACCAGTAAGCTTTGGAACAAGCGAAGCTCAACATTTGTTAGTATTCTTGAAAGGACGGACATAAGCACTGGTCTTTTATACTCGTATTTTCAAATCTGTATCTTGAACTGCTACAATGTCAAAACACTTGACGTACTCAGCCCACTGTGCCCTGAGGTCCATTAGGCAGAGAAATAATATCCCTGGAAGTCTATTTTATTCTCAGCAGCACATCCTTGGTACCACACCTGTATTGTCCTGGGAATTAACCACTTTGTGGTTATAGCTATTCCTACCAAGATACTGAACTTGCAAGAGAAGGTATAGACTATCCCTGACCCAAACAATGTCTCATTTTTATTTTGTCTATTCAGTTTCTATACAGTGTCTTGCTTTTTAGTACTAGTCCATACTCTATCCTGGTCAGACATAGCACATCTTGCAGAAGTGGTCCTGCTAGCCTGTAGAAAAGCACAGTATGTGCAAGTTTCTGCAACAACTGGTATTCATTGTAAAATGCTTGATAAGTTGGGTATCTAATATTTCCATAAAATTCCCATGTGTTAGAGTACATCTGCAATAATTTCTTTTCAAAGGGATCTTTTTGCTGATGAATCAACCAGAGCACTTTTGAGGCTGCTTCGGTTTTGGGAATTTAGCAGTTAAATAATTAATTTTTGATAGACTCTAGTGGTCTAGCTGATGTTTATCCTCTAGATAATATTTGCCTAAGATTAATTCAGATTATTGAGGGATTCCCATAATAGATGTTTAGCTAGAAGCACGGAGAGACATAGGCGCTGGAAGAACTCTAAGTAGCTACTGTGGAATGTGAGCATTGTAAGTATTTATAATATTTCAGTCTTGGCCTCATGTGGTTCTTAAATTGATACTAGAATCCACTCTGACAGTTTCATAGGTTAAACAAGATTCTTTAGAGAGAGAAAAACAAATTGTCACATCAATAAATCTGAATTCTTATTTAGATTTAAGTGTTACAATGTTTAAAACTATTTTGAAGTACTTTGGAGGTGAATGATAAATAAAAATTCTGCATACTTATAGAATGTTATATGGGTTTGAAACTGAAGTTGGGACTATTGATGATATTCTTAGTCTGAATGTGTGGGTTTTAGTCATTCATTCTCACATCTGTAACATCTCTATCACAGTGCTGCTACTGTTATTGGCATTGCGTGTTTTGATTTAATTTTTAATTTTCATTGTTAAGTTGCCAAACCTGAAATTAGTTTAAGTACCACTGTCATACAGGAACAGTTCAAAATGAATGGATCAGAAAGAGCAAGAGGATATAAAAACCCAGGTTCAGCGTGTCTGATTTAGGTATCTAGGAATTAGTGGGCTGGTCGTCCTGGCCTTCCTTTATTTGTCAGGAAGGTATAGCATCAGTTTCTTCCTCCTGTGGTGAGTTACATGAATAAGTCTCTCTAGGTGCCGTTCCCCTCTTTAGAAGAATGTGGGCTTGTTATTCAATTTGGAGTACTGATTGTTAAGCAATAAACTGAGTATAAGCTGATTTGTCATACTCTTTTCTTACTATGTTTCTGGCATTTTGTCCCTGCTGAAGGAATTATGCTATTTAAGCAAAGTTTTTCTTACTGTTTTTACTATCTCTGAACACAGCTCAGTAGATTCATAAGTCCTAAGACAGAGTAAGTAAAAGTTATGTCTGTACTATGATTATTTCAAATACAGTACTGCTAGGTCTTGAAAACATTGAAACGTAGGGAGAATTTTCATGCATTTAGCATTTTCTTTAGCTGTTTTGCTTATTTTGTTTCTCAATTCAGGGAATGTAAAACAGAAAGATGAATCACAAGAAGAATGCTTTGCATTTGAAATGCATCAGTCAGAGTGAATTTTGTTAAATATGGAATAGTGATCAAGTAACGTACATGACTTGAAATATACTATTTTCTGCATATTAAAAGAATGCCTTGCAGTAAATTTACCGAAAAGCAGATTTTGTGAAATGTTGTGGGAGCATTAACATCCTCATACCAACAAAAACATATTCTATTAGCATTATCCCTAGTCATTAAGGATTTTTCAGTTAAAAGTAGCAGCAGTAATAGCTATTAAATCATTTGAAATCTTTTCCTTATCTTTCCAATAACATCAGGAAAATAAAATCATCTTTGTCTTTTCCATACTGTCAGACAATGAATCAGTATTTATTGCAATTCCTTTTCATTTAGGCCTCAGAAACCCTATTTTCATTAGATTGAATAAAGCTTGAAAGCGGCTTAGAAGAAACTTAGAAATAGTACAATCTATAATGTATGTAAAATTAGGGAACAGTCTTTTATTGTATGAAATATATATTTTGGCTGTGAATGGAATGATATACTTTCTAGTCTGTAACTGTAGCCATATTATTTAAGTGCAAAAAATAAACAAACAAACCCAAATCCGACCCCACACGAAAACCAGAGGAAATAAGCAACTTCAGAAATTACACTTCTCTGGAAAAATGTTTTGTGTAATTCTCTTTCAGGTAAGACCTTCTGAGGCTCTTATTAGTCACCATTATCCCTGTAACTGCGTTAAGGAATTGTGGATTCTGCTTATTCAGCTGCTGGACTTCAGAAATAAAGGATCCCAAACAGAGGTAATGGAAGAATGCTGTTACATATGCATGTGTGTTATGAATGCAGTGTATTTGCCAAATGTTCCCAGACTGCTGTGAATGCACTAGTTCAAATATCTGATGATAAAACTAAGCTTCATTTTTCCTTGAGAACTGCATGCTCCCAGTGATGCTTTAGGCCACATTCTTTAACGTGCATCAAGTCTCTAGGTTTTGCAGTATGCTGTTTCATTACGACCTAAGGTACTGTTAAGGAGTTCCTGTGCTAAGGAAAACAAACGAACTGCATATTGTATAGTAAAACATAGTGAAAAAGAAAACATTTACCCACTTTTTAAAATCATTGTTTTGCAATTTGTGTTATATCATATAACAATACATTGCTGGGTGCTAGAAAAAGTAGAACAGTCAGATCAATGATCCATCTAGCCCATGTTTCTGTCTTTGGTACCTATACTTCAACTATCTGTAAAAGAATAACTTGGTTTTTGATGGTTGTAATTGTAGTTTCACCCAGCTGAGGTGGGTAAAGTGTAAGTGCAAAGAAATCCCAGAAAGCTTCCCTATAATTAGGAAAGATAAACATGGGCTGGGAGAGGGCATGATGTGCTATAGATGGGGATCTGAGCCGGAGATAATCAATTTATCAGTGCTGGAAGAGGATGACTTATAACAAGTCATCTGAACTTTTTACCGTCTTTGAGACTGATTCTCTTCCATCTATTACTAGCTTTCCCTTTGTTAGGTTAGTCTGTGGCTAAGAGTTTTTTCAAAAATCTGTTGTATAAAGTCTTCATTAAAGAACTTTAATTTCTCTCTTTTGAGAACAAAGTTGATGGATTCAGTCTGTATGTTGTCGTTCCAGCTACTTGTAACTTTGCCTGTGAGATATCGTATCACGTTCTTCCTTGTGACCAAATATTTTAGTTTCACATTAATTTCTGCTAGTAAGAGCATCCTACGGTAGAGAGAGAGCACGTAAGATAGCTCTAGGCTTTCTCTGATAATATTTTCTTTAAATGATTGTCATATTGCTTGTTCTCTGTAAAAATGAAATGATCATTACAACAATATTGTAGAGAACGTTAACATAGACTTTAATAACACATTTCCAATTTACTTTTACATTTTCTTCAGTGTTTCTGGAACTTGGTGAACAAAAATCTTAAGAGCATCTTTGAAAGACCAAGTAGTTCTGAAAGTACGTCTGTTTTTCAAACAATTCAGTGTAAAGATCCACTGAGTTTTAGCTTGTGGATTGTTACTCATCTGGCATCGCTCTACCAGTTTGATCGTAATGGAAATCTAGAAGAGAAGGTGGGTTTGCTCTTTCCTAAATACCCGAAAGTTGTAGTATTTTGTTTAGGTCTGCAACTCTGCTTGCTTTTTTTGTTGATAGAAAACGTTTTGTGTTATAATAAAGGAATTTTCTAATTTGTTTAATCATTAATGTTGATAGTATTAATGAGCACTTTATACAAGTCACTAACCATTCCAGCAGCTCTTGACGTCTTTGTGTTAAATGCTAGATATTCATTAGATTACTGTATTAAGGAAACTTAGTCTATACTAATAACTATCTCACTGTAAGATGTTTTAAGACCCTCTGCCAGTATCATAAATGTTTCAGAGTTTGCTGTTTTGTGGGCTGAGCACATTAGATTGTAGTGTAAGAAGTATTAAACGTTAAACATCGACTGTGCAATTGATATTCTCACTTTCTAAAAAATTTTTAAAAAGGTAGCTTTGCTCTGGAAAAGTTCTAAGCTAGTTAATTTTTATTTCACATCGGTATGTTGAGGTGCAGTATATAAGCATGTAGTGTAATCTCTGTGAAAGTCTGATACTAGACACTGTTTAATAACTTCTGAATTCAATTTTCTGATAGAAAATTTCAAGACCTTTGCCTTTAGGACATAGTCTTAGCTTTTCCTACCATCTAGAACACAATTATGAAGTTCTTTTCTGTGGATTTCATTGAGGGATTTGATGTTACCATATGCTCTGTGAGGGTATCAGTGCTCTCTAGATGAGACCTGCACGTGCCATTCTTACGTTTGTTAAGATGTAAATGGGGCTATACTTGGTACTGATGCATGAAATTCCTGCATGGCCCTCACTCTAGTTTTCTTGATCCTTCTTTCAGTATTATGCTCTGATATTCATCCTGCCTAGTTTTAACTTTGTAATCATTAATTTGGAAGGAACTAGGCACTTGCTGAGAGGCAATTCATCCATCTTGAGAGGTATGAAAACTGCCAGTTTTCCTTAATTGACTGTAAAGGGAGCTGAATGGAAGCTAAAGAGGTAGCTGAGGACCCAGCAATGTAGCTGTTTTGTTCGTCTTACATGACAGTTGAATTTCACCAGTTTCCCAAGCATCAGCTCTGTATTTCTTACAGAGTGTATTTTATTATTTGTAATTTAATTATGTCTGTTAAAGGGTGTGACAAATGCAGTTCCACTGTTAAAGTATTCTCCATGATACCAAAAACGATTCTCATTTTGGTATAGGATGAAAGATTAAAACCTTGAAACAGGTTTATGAACTGCAAAAAGGGGAGAAACAGATGAAAATAAACAGATAATTGACACGATAACTTTCTGATAACTTAAAATGACTGTTTGAACTTTTAATTTTATTAATGCATTTGTATATAAACAGTATAGGAATGAAAAATGTTAAAATGTTAAATTTAAATGTCCAATTGTAGACCACATCTGACTGTTATACTGAAGGTTGTCTCAACCTTTCCTTGCTTTTGCTCTGTTATGGTGCCACAGTCCATAGTGTGTTTCAGAGGAATGTTGAGAAGATAGAATTACTACGCTCTGTGCTTATTAGAAGAACTTAAATGGAGAGGAAAGGTTATTTCCAGGTTGAATGCAGAAAATACTGTGTAATTTATCCTGTGTTTCTTATGTTGTTTTTTTATGCCCCAATCAGAATGCAGTGATACTGTTTACTTTGATCATTGTTTTTTTCCTGTCTCTTGTAGTGATACGTACCATGTATTTAGCCTTGTGAGAGATTATTTTTTGCCCAAGGCACTATATTATTTAAATAAGCCAAGCAGACATAGAATGGGAAAAAGGATTCCTGTTGTTCTTATTTTAAAGTAAGAATCTGAGATGCAGCAACAGAAAGGGATTTGCCCAAGATAAAACAGTATTTTTTTTTTCCCTTAGAGCCCACCTAGGATAAGAGAATTTCCAAGTCCAAATTTGTAAATCATAAGACCCTACTGTATGCGCTTTTCTTGATGTTTCCCATGCTCTTTATGTTCCAGCTGTTAGCTGCACTCTTACATTTCTCTGAAAGCGGTTATGAGTTTGTCCAGGGATCCCTGTTCTTAGTGCTATTGATGGTTACTAAAAGAAAAATAAAAATTCAGAATAGTACACACTACAAAATGTAACCTGTCATAAATAGTTGAGTAAATAGTAGACTTAATCATTTCCTTTTTTTTTTTTTTGTTTCTGAAATATATCCTCAAACATTCTTTAGAAATAGGATTAAAACAGTCCTTGACATAATTTTTTTAAACAAGTGGAATTACATCAGAACTTAATGTTGTCCTATTTTGTTGGTTAAACATCTGACGTGACAGCTTTGTGGCACATGCTTTCTTTTAATTAACCGTGATCAGAGGTGGGAAGGTGATGTGTCATAATGATGGTTATTCATGTGCTTCATAGCAAGAATTGCCTCTAAGCCTATGTCATCTGTAGAAGATTTTCAGTTTTTTAATGTGGACTGCATGGCCTTGAGGTTATTATGAAAGCTTTTAAAATTCTAAATAGGTTTCAGACTTGCTTCTTTTTATTTTTCCCCTTTAGCTCATATAAAGTAATTTCAAATATGCAGTGATTCATATATATTGAATATATAATTCATGCACACAAAACCATTTTTAAAACTAGGAAATTTTGGCTGGGTTTTCTAGATGCCGTCTTCTGAGGAAAGTACAGTGTATACCTCTTTCATGAACCCCACACTGAGGTCCCAATTCACTATTCTGAGAAGTAGGATTTAAAATCCAGGTGGGAACTGGTGAGAGAAATTGCTGCTTGTGAACATTGCAGGGGTCAGTTTCAATGTACTGTGGACTAAGGAAATATAGGCAGAATTACTTGAGGCTAAGAGTTCTTGCCTTTGAATGATTTGAAATGACTGCGTGGCAAGATATGCAAACATGGGCTTCCAACTGAGAAGCCTGGTATGGATCTTCCAGGTAGTGAGGTGTTAGACTCTGTAGAATTTTCTCTCTGAGAAGCCAGAGGGCCTCCACTTAAGTTTTTTGTTTTAGGAGCAGTTTTACATACTTCAGGATCTGCAGGTCCTGCTGATTTTAGGGTTATTTGAGAGTAGAGGGAGGGATATGGTAAGCCAGCAGGTCTGGAGTAAAAGATGCAGATTCTACATATTCTCTGACAAAAGTGGATTTCAAACAGTTGCGATGCCATATTGCCAGTGTAGCAGAGAATACTGTTAGGATGTAAATTTACTGAGATTTGAATGAAACATCTGTTCAAAGATAGAGACAACTGAAGCTAAAAGAAGAGTGCAGCAGGTTGTTGTGCTGCTCTTTCCTGAGTCTGAGTTGAACCTGAGTGCGATTTTATAATCAGTTCCAGTTGGTGACAAGAGTTTGCCATAGTTTACTCCAGAATTCTGTGTGGTGACCTGCATACTGTAACTGAGCTGGAACTTTGTCTATAATATAAATGCCTTTTGTATAAATCATGTGTCCTTGGGCTATGAAAGTGCTAAAAGCATGCTCTGAGCAGGCTGCTTCAGATAACCAGTGGCCTCGTAGCCGTTTGGCATAATTCCTTTAGTGTCTGTTTATCTGTGAAAATCTGCCCTTTGAGCAGTCAATTAGCTTCACTTGAAGTTTGCAGTAGACGCTGTAGATAACCGCATAAGATCAGTTCTTAAAATGTAGCAGTCAAAATACAAAGCAGAGATGCAGTGATCTCTTCTTCTGACAGGGTTTTAACTGACGTAAAGACTTGGGGATCAGTATTAGCTTAAGAAGTCCTCTTTTCACCTGAGGTATGATACACTATTTGCTGTTCCAGTGCAGTTATTTGTGCCCCTGTTCTGTCATCTCAGTCAGGCCCTCCTCTTGTTTTTATCCTTTCTTTTCTCTTAATGCTCTGGGTCGGGTCATTGGTCAGTTCACACCAGGTCCCACAAGCAGAAGAACCAGATCAACTGACCAGTGGAATGTTGTGAATGTGAGGGCAGGATGAGAAGGAAGCAGTGGGAGCTCCTTAATTGATACTGCTGAAGTTTCTGAATTATTAGAGCTGTAGTGTAACTTCATGCAGGTCTGTTTCTTTATTCATATTTCTCCTGTAAACAGTCTTGATAACATCAGCAGCTTTTCAGAATATTCCTTTTTCTTTTTTCACAATGCAGAAGCGTAAATCCACGAAGTAGTAAAATTGTATTACATAAGTGTTAATATATCTCTCTTTCTTAAAGTTGGCCTTGAATTCTCTCAGTACAGTTAGAAATTCTGTGTGGAATTGTCACCAAGTCGTGGCATTGACTAGAGTACTCAGTAGCAGAGGAGCGGAAGGGACAATAGCATTTCTGCTGGAAAGTAGTTATTTCCATTACCAAAGCATATGATGCCCTTTAACTTAAGCTCTGTGCAGACGTTTAAAGGACAGTTATCTGCAAGATAATTTGTAAGGTTTAACGGTTGCAGTAGTGGGGATGATGAAGCAGGACAAATCATGAAAGTACTACATTCGTGCATCTGGATAATCAACACAGGCTGTTTATATGACTGAGTGTAAGAGGTGATTTTTGGTACTCCTGGGTGATCTAGTTGTAGCTGAGAATTGTAAATGTGTTGGCTTGGTTGCTTTTTTTTTTTTCTCCCTTGGGAAATAATCTTACTTACAAAACCATCTATTCTTTTCCACTTTCCCTAAATACTTTTTTTTTTTTTTTTAAATATACTTTTCCGTGCAAGTCTTCTACTTTAGTAGCATGGTCTAGTTGATTCAAATGAATAGTCGTCTCTCTTTCCAAGATGGAAAATATGGATTATGGGCCATATTTAACCTACCCTTTATTTTGTTTTCTGTCTAGATCCTTACTATCTGGCCGCCTCCATATTCAATCGGATTTTGATATTTAGAATAGGAAAAATGAGTCAGAAGTAGTTTTTCTCTGGAAAAACAAGGAAACTAAGATTTTGCCTTTTTCTTACCCTTTATCTGTTCCTTTTTAGAGATTGCTAAGTGCGCAAATGTCAAGACTTGTTTTATTACTTGTATTAATTGAAAATGCCATTTTACTTCTTTACTAAAAGTGAAGGTTGGAACTGCAAATGCAGTTCCATACTGCAAACTTTTTTGCATAACTGCAAACCATATCAATCTGTTAAAATAGCATTATTCTGGGTTTTTGTTGGCTTGTGGGTTATTTTGTTTTTTTGTTTGTTTGTTTTTGAGGCCTAATTTTTAGGTCAGGTAGTAATTATATTCATAAAATGGAATACCTGTTTTTAGTGGTGGCTCAAGTATGCTGTCATGAAATAAAATATTTCTGTATATCCTTCTTATTTTTGCTATTACATAATGATTCCTGTCAGATAACCAATGCTATTTCATGCTGATAATCATTATTTTTTTCAGAAACAGAAGGAATCCAATTGGAAGTTTGTGGAAGAGCTCCTTAAAAATTCCATTGGTGCTCAAGTAAGTATGTAAAGGAAGAAAATATGAATAAGCGAAGTGTCAGGGTTGCTTTCTGGAGAAGACAGTACGTGAAACAAAGACCAAATAACAAGTATATTTTTTGAGTTCTAGTTTATTTATCACAGGTAAATGAAAATCCTTGATGCGGCTTAACTATAACAGCATACAGTGCCCTCCTTGTTAGCAGTTAGACTTGCTTTTAAGTGGTTGTGCTTGATGCTAAATTGTCAGATAAAGGAAAAAGATAATTATCCTCCAAGGGTAGGTATATGGCTACTCAGACAAGATGTATTCAGAATAAGAACTGGATGCTTAGAAAATGTAAACCAGATATTGAATGTAAGGATATCAAGTTGAAGAGACATGATGAGGGAGATAGTCAGCTGCATTGAAAATTCAGCTATATCCTCATCACAGCAGGAAGGTGACTTGCCTTGCTGAGCAATTTGTCTTACAGGCTTGAATCAAACTCTTACTGATAAGGTTCTAGTTTCTGAGCACTCATTTCATACCTTATCATTTTTCTTTCTGCAGAACTGTTAATGCAGTGCTTCATGGCCCAGAGGTCAGAATTGACCTCCTTTTAAAATGCTTTTAAATATGCTTTTCATCACGTTTTTAAGTGCATAATGTTGCAGCTCTCTAAATTTGTTATCAAGTTGCATGGTACAAATTGCAAATGTTGTAACAGCAGCAACTATAAAAAATATTTCTTTAAATTGTGTGTGCTTAAAATGAGAATCACCATATTTATTTTTGTATTTGGTCTCAAATGAATGAAAAAAAAGTCCTGTGAAGTTCTGCTGCTGAAAGCAGAAGAGGAATCGGTATTTTTTTATTACTTACTGCCCTGTTCATGCAGTAGTGGCAGCTGTTGCTGAAACTAGAGGGAGCAAAAAATACTTCTTACAAATACAGTTTTTACAAAAAGGTATTTTGTAGTTCTTAGAGTGGTTGTAAGAATAGGCTTGCTTTTAAAATGTTGAAAAATCATGTTACATGTAAACTTTGTGTGATTCTTTTGGCTTAAGAAAAGACTGGCTTTTGAATGATTTCATGGTATATACTTGAATATATGTAATACGCATATACATTAAAACTATAGTGATTACCTCTCATATTGGATGCTTATAATTATTTCAGAGAAAGTGAATAAATTATGAGATATGAGACATAAGAGCTGTGAGTAGTTTATTAGCCATTTTCTTGTGTTGCATCTTCTGTATATCAGCAATGTGAGAACAAAAAGATGACACTTGTATTTACATGTTTTTTAAAAAATGTTCTCATTTCTAGTGAAATCTTACTATTATAAAGTTTATCCTGAACTTGAATATACCCAAAACGTACAGTTTTTAATGCTTTTGTTAAACAAGTATTGATTTGTAGACAGTTTAGTAAGTCAGCTAGATGGCTGAGTTCAGAAAATTTGAATGAGTTAATAAAGACACAGTAATACAAGGCAAATGTCAGTTTTAAGTTTCAAAGGCAATTACTGTTGGACTTTAAAACAAGCCTCCATTTGCCAAAGCTATGTTTGTAACTATTACCAGCAGTCTTAGGAGCCATCTACCCATCTCTATACATGTATGTGCAAGTGAATATTATGTACATTAAAAAATGCACTGTTCTTCTTCTCCTTGCATGTCAGTTTTCTTGACAGTGTCTAGGAGGGAAGTTTTCTTTCACCTGTAGGTATTGTGTTGGTCTCCCAGCTTCATGTGGCTGCTCTTACCTTTTAAGCTATCTTACTGTACCATCGAAGTATCTCCTGAGTGAATATTCCTGAGACCAGTAAAAAAGTAGGAATGAGAAGCACAGTGAAGTATCAAGAAGTTGCTAATGTAGTAGAACATGGATGAGCAGGGAAAGAAAGAAGGGCGAAGAATGCTATTTGTAATGAACCAATGGGATGGTACTGATGACGTTGCCCACTATGGCTTGGCTTTACCTTTTGGCTGAATCTTAACTAGGCCATCCTTTTAAACATGCAGTGTTTCATCTAAAGTAGAGTTGCAGCAAATAAGCTGGAAGAAATATAGTGAATCTCTCATTGCAAGACAGGGCAGGGATTAGTAATCAGTACCTTCATTTCTGTTTTGGTGTTAATGACGAAGGTAAAGCTGGTCTACAAAATGAGAATTGCTGTAATAGTGGTATTAACAAATATTAAACATTTGTATTCTAGACAACTAAATTTATGGGATGTCAGTGTAAGATGAAGTTGTGTGTAGAAACTAAGTGATAATCAAAAGGGTTTTTGTTGGTAGAAATGATAACAGTCTGTCTTATTAGCCTTCACTCATTTGGAGTAATGAATGTTTTAGGATTGTTTGATTTCTGCTTCAATTTTATTGTGTCTTCGCTATTTCACTGTTTAATTCTACTCTAGAAGAAATACAGAATCACTTCTTGTAGTTCTAGGAAACCAATTTTATTACTTCAGTAGGAGGTCATAATGGAAAAATGTTGCTTTCAGATAATACTATCGTTTTGATAGTATCTGATGTTCCTCCCTTCTGCAATAAATTAAAAGCTGACTACCTCAGGAGTTCTGATAGCATTTCCAGCAGTGCAGGAGACCATTTTAAGCAAAAGAGCAATGAGAGAATCCATTATTCCCAGGGGAGTTTGAAGTCTGGAGAACTCTTTCATGTTATTTTTGAAATAAAACATTCAGTTCTCTCTTGGTTTTGGAAACT
Source organism: Alectoris magna (assembly GCA_030625065.1). Lineage (NCBI taxonomy): Eukaryota > Metazoa > Chordata > Aves > Galliformes > Phasianidae > Alectoris > Alectoris magna. Next base: position 73,993,820 of record CM060562.1, read on the forward strand.
GTTCTGAAACTATTGTTGGACACATAAGAAAATGGTTGCAGTAGAAGCTGCTCAAAATACCATGTTTATTGGTGAATTAGTTTGATTGAAACAGTCATTGTTGAATTGGATCCTAAATGTAATCATAAATTACAGCTTTAGGACTTGAACATTTTCCTTTCAAAGGATGTGTATGTGTGAGTTTTGTTTGGTATTCTATTGTTTTCTGTAATTGAGTAGATGTCTCTAGAGAAATGGATATGTTCATTTGCAGTTTGTTTGATGTCCAGACTCTTGCTTTTATTTGTAAAAGAAAAGCAATTGCTGAAAATGGCTGCAGTTCTGTCCTTAAGTTTTGGAATGAAATTATTTTTTGAGGGGAGAGACTACCTATTTTATAGGTACTTATGTCATATTTAACAATATGGAATAACAATAACAATAGGGAATGGTTTTAAGCTGCACCAGGGGAGGTTCAGGCTGGACATTAGGAAGTATTCCTACTCGGAAAGGGTAGTCAGGCATTGGAATGCACTGCCCAGGGAGGTGGTGGAGTCACCGACCATGGGAGTGTTCAAGAAACATTTGGATGTTGCGTTGAGGGGTATGATTTAGCTGGGAAGTATTGGCAATGGTTGGACTGGATGATCTTCTAGGTCTTTTCCAACCTCGATAATTCTGTGATTCTGTGAATATTTAAAGATCACTTTTCTTTTGTAGACATTTTTATTGTGTTTGTGTTGTTATATGCAATGTTTTGAATGTGCAATTTCCTGTGACAACTTTTCAATTTTCAACTTTCTTTAGAAATATTCTACTTAGTTGCTCATGAGAAGACAGACACGATTAGAAGTTAAACTGGGGAGTAAAGGGATGTAAAGAAATAGTAAGTCATAAGAAGGAGCATTGTGAGTGAGAGCAGAAGTCCCTCTCTTCCAGTAACAGAAACTTAATGAAAGACCATTAAAAACAACCAACAACTCTGCAACCTAATGTTATATTTTCCATTACCTGGCATCACTGGGTGGAGCTCTTGTTTTGTTAGTTTTAATTTTTATAATTTTAGTTAAGCTTTTACTGAATTAGATCGACTTGGGATACATGTAATCCAGGACTGTGTATTCCAGGGTCCAGCACTGTAATTGGAACTGGAAAATGTAACTTTCAGATATTTATCTGAGGCATGAAGGAGGTTCTGTTCCTTCCCCTTCCTGACACTCTGATTTTAAGTTGTAAGACTCATACAGAATCATAGAATTCCGTTTATGTCGGAAATGACCTCTAAGATCATCAAATTCAACCATCCTGTATCTTTTTATTTTTCTTCCCTCTTGTGAAATGACCTTTTGATTAATTTTGTGCATTTAGGATTTTGAAAGTTAGAAGTGGGTTGGGGCTTCTCTCTTTCACATAGAAAGTGGAAGCAGTAAGCCTTTCCAAGGTGTTATCATCCTAAAGTAGACGTCTAATATAGGTTAGATTAAACACATGGTTTCAGCCTGAGTACAGAATTCCTTACATTCTAGTTCTGATCAATAACTCCTCACATCCTAGTTCTCTTCATCAAAAGCTGCATGAGATAACTTCCATTGTCAGTAGCTCATAATTGCAACCTGAATGCTTCACTGTGATCAAATTGTTTGGAACTGACAAAGATTCAAAATGTTTTTGCAAAGGAACTCGCTGGTAATAGTTCAGAGGCTTATTAGCTGCTCATTTAGAGTTGTCTGGGATGTTATCAATATAGCAAGGTTGCAGAAATTTTACGAGGGACATGATGCAGAAATAAATGATCTTCCTGTTTGCTGCACTGTCAAAAGAAACATGAGGTCTCAAGACAGCTGTGCCTTCCCTCTGTACCAATGGTGAATGAACTTTTCTTTGGATATACATGACAGAAGAATTTAAAAGTTAGCTGACTTATGCATTCATGCACTATTTATGTTCTGTGTGATCCTCTACCAGGCTTACTGTTAGGCTTACAGTATAGAGATTGCTGTTATCTTAATTTGTTTACAACTCTGTGGACACCTAAAAGGATGTATAATAAACTACTGAATGGGTTGCAGCGTGCTTTGCATGGCAATGCCCATGTATGTTTGTCAGCTTATCTCAAGTTCATTGCTTGCCTTAGTAGATACTATTTGCTCAAGATTATATGACCAGGAATAATGTTTTTATTAAGAAATCATTCTCAATAGTCTGATAGTGTTGGATTTATAGGTAGGCAAGGTGATGCTCCCATCCTAAAATAAAATTTTTATTCTCTTTTCAAGACTGGTGTTTTAGAGGAACAGTTACGAATGCATCTTCAGTGCTGTTTGACTTTGTGTCATTTCTGGGACTGGAACCTATCCGTCGTCACCATACTCTGGGATTATTACAGCAAGAACCTGGTAAGTAGATGAGTATATAAAAATATAGAATGGCACGTGATACTCTTCAATTTTTAGTAATTGATTCAAATTCTTATTCAGCCAAGCTACTATACTTTTGTAAAATTGACTAGACAATGATAGTAACTCTAAATTTGCTGTATTTATTTAAGAAATTGTGCTTAAACTTATGTTATGGTATGTTATGCCACAACAGAATAAATTAGAATGTATTTGTATTCTTAATCGGGACGACTTATTTGGAGTTTCTGTGAAGGCGCTTTGCACCTTTACAGTGTGTTTTTATGTTTGGAGTTGTGTAGGAGTTTGCCCTTTAGAATGATAGTTTCATTAAATTTGGAAAGACCACTAAGATCATCTAGTCCAACCATCAACCCATCAATATCATGCCACTAAACTGTGTCCCTCAGTGCCACATCTACTATTTTATTGAACACCTCAAGGAATCAACCAACCTGTTCCAATACCTCACTGCTCTTTATGAGAAGAAATTTTTCCTAATATACAACCTGAACTTCCCCTGGTGCAAGTGAAAGTCACTACTTCTTTATTGTTTGTGTGAAGGATTATACCTTGCTGCCTCTCGAATATTAACATTTATTGTTACTTATCTTCTTAATTGTTTTGTTTATTCTTTTAGAACAGTTGCTTTACTGTTCCTTGGCTTGGTCTGAAAGGTCTGGCAAGTATTAGTAAAACTTCTTTGTCAATGCTTGAGTTGGTGAAAAGTTGCTGTTGTGAACAGCAGATTCCCACCTTGTACAAGTCCAGCAACAGTTACCTCATTTTTCTCAGCATTTTGGCACGGATGATGAAAGAAGAGGCAGTGAATGGTGGCGTGCATCCTTGGAAACAAATCAAAGGACGGTATGGCTGCTATTTAGCTTGTCTCACACATTAAAGAGATCTAGTCAGTCTGACTGCATGGCCCTTTGGGCCACACATTAAGACAAAATGGGGTACTGTGCTTGTGAGAAATTGAAGGGAATGAAGAATGCAGGGTGATTCACAAGTTGATGAAGGCAGTTGTCCCCTTAAGTTTCAGTTGCCAGCTAAGGCTGTACCAGGTGTCTAGCTGGGTCCAAGAGTCACCTTGACATTTGCAGACTGTGATGATTTACAGTGTCCCACCAGCCAAGAATTTGGTATACTGGCAAGTGATGCAGAGGTACAACTCTGTTGCCAGTAGGGTAATATAGTTAAAGCATAGAAATTTTGTTTTGAGCTTCATGTAAGCCATGTTGTCCAAGAACATGCAGCCTGGCTCTTGCTATGCCTGCAGTTCCATTTATATTTACTTTGTTATGGTTGCCAACATTTCTCACAGTGGTTTTTGGTGAGAGTTTTGCTTTTTAATTTAGTTTTGAAACATGCTAATTAAGATATATTTTAAATCACGATATTTTTAAAAATGAAATATATATGGTTTAAATTCAAATGCTGATTTTGCATATACTTACTGAATCCTTATAACTTTTAGTAATTGTATTGTACTGATCATTAAAGGTGCTGATGCTTAGGATTATTTTCATTAGATATAACAGACAGAGTTAGTTTTGTTTTTATTGGTTTTGATTTTTAAGATTTTGTTAAGTACTAATCTAATACTTTTGTATGTAAATTAAAAAAAAATAGATAAAATGTACATGTTGCAGACCTACAAGGCTACGTGGTGTGTTTCTTCCAAAAAAGAAAGGTTGTCTCTCCTATGCAAAGGGGAAAATGTGTGCTGTCTATATAAACTTCATGGGTTGTTACAGTCAGTAAAGTTTGGGTTTAAAAATTGCTACAACTGTGCATTGAAAGAAATATTTTATTAGATGTGGAATCAGTGTCTTGCTTTAGATAATAATTTAAATTAGCCTGCTTCGTTTTTGCTGAAAACAAATTATCCTTATGTTTTTATGTTGTTATAGCTTGTTACTTTCTCTAATTTAAGAGGGGGAATAATAATGCACAACTCATGCTTTGTCAGTCTGCTCGACCAGTATTCATCACTTCTGACTTGAATAAATCAATTACACAAGTAGCAAAATTTAACACCCTACAGCTATGATTTTGGGGATGAACTCTGTTTTCAGCAGCTAACCAAGCATTAATTGATGCATGAAGAACATAAATGCCTGTCAGTAGTAATTTACTACCAAATAACATTAATTGGATTTGCTATAATTTTTGGTGGCTAGATTTGATAACCTCGGCACCATTTCCAACAATTTTTCCAGGTGACAGGATAGAAAAACAGCCTTTAAGGATGTTTAACTCACTTTATGCATGTGGAATTCACTTTAAAGGTGAAGCATATACTGAAGTTTTTAGTCTCACAAATAAGAAGTTAAGCAACCCATTTTCATTTTCTTCCTCTGTTGTAAGAACAGTGACGTTTACTTAAAAGTCTGGACCTGGGCAAAAGTCACATGAAAGACAACTGTATGAAAGCATTCTGCTTTTTACTTTTCTGCTTTGTAACTTTCAAGTTACATGCTTCTCATCATCAGCTATGTATAACTTGAGTACTATCATATAAGCAGTACAGCTTAAAATTTATTAAAATCTTCCTGCTAGAATTTTATGGGCTTTTTTGCCCTCCTTTTTTTATAAATAAAAATCAGAAGTTTTGTTACTTAGGTACATTGACTATACTGTATGTTTTATATGCAGCCGAAGACAATTCCTCTTTGCTCAATGCAGCTCAGGCAAGCCAAAACGTTGGATGCCCATTTGCTGGATTGAAGTCTCTCTCCCAAATTCCTGTGTCCTTGTTTTCTTCCAAATTTGTAGTTCTCAGTCCGTACAATAGGTGTACAGTAAAAGACAGTACAGACTTTTGTGAAGTACTGTGGGAGAAAGGAGCTTTCCATCAAAAATCTTCCATTTCATTTTACTGCAGTGGTGGTTAAAAAGGTGAAGTTCAGTAGTATAATGTAAGAACAGAAATGTGTATCTAAATTGGTGCTCTGTCCTAAGGATGATGGAGGGTCCGTAGTTGTTAAGTTTTGTGTGCGTGAGTGTATGCATGATATGTTTTGGCTTTTAGTTTTCTGGATACCACCTGGGAGTAGATAGAAAATTGCATATTTCAAGAAAATTTCTGTTTCTAGTTTTGCTGGAATTTTTTTAATGCTTTGCATTTGTTTGTTTTTTTTAATGTAGAATTTATTCCAAGTTCCATCGGAAAAGAATGCAGGAACTGACAGAAGTGGGGCTGCAGAACTTTTTAAACTTGTTCCTCCTGCTAGCAATCGTTGCAGAAACAGAAGATATAGTGAGTCGAGTGCTGGATCTTTTGGATTTCCTTACTCCATCCTTGGTGAGCCCGTCTCAGAGAGCTCTCATTTGGAGAGGCCATTTTGCTTTCCTTCTGATTTATGTTGAGAAGAATATGGACATTAGTGTCCTAGCTGAGAAACTTTCAAATGCTTTTCGTGTCAAGGCAAAGGAGTTTTTAGTAACCAAGAATGACTACACACAGAAACAAAATCTCTGGACTCTACTTTCAACATACATTGATGGTGTCCAAGAAGTGTTTGAGACCAGCTGCTACTTGAGCCTTTCTGAGGAAAAGTTGCTAAATGATGGCTTTACTATGCTGCTGCCTGCTTGTCGAGGAGCTGAACTGAGTATGGTCTTGAATTTTCTTCAGGTTGTTATAGCCAGACTTCGGTAAGTGATTTTGTTAGATTGTGGACATAGACTGGCATGTTGTTTTTGTGTTCAGAGTTAAACTCTAATTCATATTAATTTCCCACTGAAATAGAGAAAAAGGAAATAAACAGCTTTGAAGGATTGTGAACGATACAGTAAATTTTTATATCCACCAATACATTACTGCATTCAGAATCTTAAAAATGTTTTCTTACTATTTCAGGTCATTAATTCACTACAAAATATCAGGGACAGAAAACCTTTGTTATCGTTTAAGTTATTCAGATGCCACAGTTTTGGAGAATACTGTCTTTCTTTTGGCACAGAAAACTGTGAAGCTACTATCTGTACTAAATTACTTACATATTCTTGTGATGGCTCTTTTTTTTTAAATTTATTTATTTCCACAGTGAATATTCTGTTTTACAGACTTTTTTCTAGTTCCCATTTTCTCCCCTCGTCTGTCAAGGTTGCAAACAAATAAAACAATTATGGAGACTTTAATACTTATCTGGAAATACTCGTCTAGAAAAGAAGGAAATCATATATGACCTTGAAAGCTGCAGTTTTGCTTTGATGTGTTAGTTCAGTTTTTAGCATCCACCATGCCCTTCAATATTTTTGTCTACTGATGCCTTTTAGAGGTTGTCCTCCATTTTGAAGCCCAAAGATATTTTTAAGATAGTAAGAGGCAGTTATTGATCTGCCATTACTTCGAATGTGTAAGACTGAAATATGTGGAAAGAACTGCAGAAGAGTGCATAACAGGAATAGCGAGGCCCGTACGCAAGGTCTCCCTCTAACTAGCTTCCTTTTTATTGTCTGGTAGTTTTGACTGCAGCTGTCAATAGCTTATACATCCAAAGACAACAGTTTTTTCAGGCAGTCTTTTGAAAAAGGATGAATCGTGAAACTAAGTTTACTTGATTTATTATTTAGTATTTCAGTTCAACTGAATGTATTTTCTGGAATAAATTGGGGACTTCAGAAATGCTTTGACATTTTCTCCATTTGCTAATACAGAGCATTTGTTTCTTTAAGATGAAGTAGGGAGACTTGTGAAAACATTGCCTGTTTCATAACTTGACATTTGTCTGAAAGTTTCCAAAATGTGAGGGATATGTAGTCCTCTTGTAACATAGTCAGAAGGACATAGATGTCTTTCATAGACTTCTGAGGACAAGATACCATATTCATACCTTTTCTTACTAAAAAGCAAGTTGCTGTAATATTTGAGTTACTGAGTCGCTCAAATACCGGTTGGCATGTGAGCTGTTCTTAGAGCCTTGCTTTTAATTGTTTTTTGTTTCAATGTATACATTTGGTTACCTGCCTTTTTATAACTACAATTATGAGGTTTAATTCCGTGAGGCTTATAAACACACTGTGATCTTGATGGTACAAGAAAAAGTGAAGTGTTGCCAGCTGCCTCTCCTATTTTTGAGAGACTCGCTGAAGAGTTTGTCCTCTGTTGCCATATGAGGAAAACACCACTAAAAATATTTTCTTTGTTCAGAAGAGTTGGATGACTGTGCTAACCAGAGGTGAAAGTGGTGTTGGCTTAACCAGACTGCTAAGAGCTGATCTGTTTGGAAATGTGTGAAAGGATGAAATGGTTCAATGCAGTTCTCTCGGCTGATTTTAAAATTCAGGCAGATAAAAGATAGTTGGCCTTTCATAAATGTAATTTTTCTGTACACTGCACTCTAATAATTTTATAACTGTACAACAGAGAATTTACAGGTAGGAAGGAAGAGAGATCACTGATTAAAGAGAGAAGAAACTCCCTCTAGGCTGTTAGGAAATAATATCTTCATGTGCCACTTTCTGCTAACCCCAGATGATGGCTCACAGGAGCGTTCTTCGTTGCTGATTACAGAGCATTATGAAAATACTGACTTAGTTGTGTTAACTAAATGCCTCAGTATTTAAAGCTAAAAACGTCAAGTAGTTTTAGCACTCCCCTTTAACATATCTTACTGCGTTACTAGAATCACGTTCCAGGTTTCCCAGTTCATTTTATTTGAGGCTATTGTAAAAATAGCAATCTTTCATTTGCAGAGTGAGGTGTAGCCAAAAGCTCTTCTTTAATTATAGGTATTCATGCTGCTATGGTTAAGGGTCTGTCAGCATTTCCATTATAAACCTTTATTTTCAAGGGTTTGTAACATAGCTGTGAAAACTTGCTCTGGGCTAAAACTTGGCATACAAGGTTTTGATAGAAGGCTTGTTTTCTTCCTTTCTTTTTTTCTTAAAAGGCATCTGTGAAGAGACCCCCACCTGCACCATTTTTACACTATTGTGTTTTAAAATATTTTTATATTTTGTTGTCTGATAGAAAGATAATGGTAGCTTTTGACTGTTGTATTTACTTCTGTATTTACTGTTTTAAATGAGTATTTTTAAAGTAATTATTGTTTGTTTTTTTTTTTTAATTTAATTTTATCATTACAAATATTCAGTTCTCCCTATATTTAAATAGAACTATGACTTGGCAAGAGAACTCATTTTTATTTCTTTTGATATATGGTGAGTGGATAATTGGAAACAAGATGCTACTTGCTGGCACTTCCAACAATTTGATCTTCATAGCAAGATTCGGTATGAAGTGTAAGATTATATTTTAATACAGTCTCCTTTTTAGAAGCAAGTGTAAAATAAACAATAAACAATCAAGAACCCCACAAAAACATGAAGTACAAAGTGCTTCCTTCCTGTGTTTACTTGAAGCGTTCATCATCTAGCTCAGACCTTAGTTTGTCCTTTACTTTTTGTTTCTGCTTTTAAACAGTGCTTTTAAGTCCTGATTTTATTCTTCTTTAACAGAAGGTTAATGCAGGATGCTTACACTTGTGTAAGCTTTCGTGTGCTTTCACTTGATCCAAATCTCTACCGCTTCCCATCATCTGAGTGCCTCATGACACAGAAAGAAACCTTAGGTTAATAAAAATACAGGCATTTAATGGATTTGACAGAACTCACTGTAAGAATGGACACGGGCTCCGAGAAATTTGCTGAGTGCCTGGAAACAGTAGGTTTCAGCATTGCAGTATGTTATTCTTAAAAGAAGTTCTGGAAACATGTTAAAATGTCTTTTATTGTAATCTGGTATTGCTCTGATAGGAGCTTTTGCTCATTATCATCATCCTAGTATTTGGTTTTTGTAGTGTACTAGCACTGAGATACAGAATCATAAAAATGCAGGTACGTGCCTGGGTGTGAAATGGCTGCTGGTACACCAAACATCTTTACCTTGTTTCAGGGAGACATGCTACTGATTCATATAGAAGAACTGAGAAGTACCACAAACCTAATAACATAATAAACAGTAATTTTATTTTGAAAGCACTTAATGGGTATTTATGCCCCTTGTGTACTGCATTGAAGGACATGAGAAGTTATTGAAAATTTCACTGTGTATATTTTATAAGCTGTAAATGAATACTACTTAGGTAGACATGCTTCTAATTAAAAGTTATGGTAGTAATTGGGCCGTGGATAACAGCAGAGCTGAATGCTTCTATCCGTTAGAGTGTGTCTAGCCTTGAGGTTGTGAGGGAAATCATGATAGGAATGGATTATCCAGTATATCTTTGCTATGGAAATGTGTAGTCATTTGTAATTTTTTTTTTGCGTTATACTTGCCATCAAAACACCCTGTGGGGAGCTTTCTGAGACCAACAGGAGCCTCTCCCCCGCTCTCTGTTACAGTGTAAATCAGCAGATAAGCTCATGAGGAGAATAGAAAGGTCCTTCCTCCTTCTTCCTCTTTTCTTCCCCCTCAGGGGTTTTAGTGTTAGTCTTTTTAAAACGTGTTTTTCTGATGTTGAACTTCTGAAAACTATATCCAGAGGAGTTTGGATGAGCACAAGCTTTCTCTAACCCATTCCATCCCAGAAGTATATTTTGAGTCCCCAACTGTGATACCCAGATAAGCAGAGTGTACCTCTGTGACTAAACCACTGAACTCTTAGTCAGGAGGTCTTAGTTTGGCTCTTAGATCTGCAAGGCTTAGTGAATGAGAATTAGGAAGACAACAAATAGAGTTTGTGCATTTTTTTTCACCTACATGGGAAAACGGTTTTTCCTTTTTGACTTCCCAACATAGATCTTCAATTTGCAAACACGTCTGATTTGACCTAAAGCCTAAAATAGTTTGGGGTGCTTTTTGTGTTTTTAAGTGCAGTAATGGTATTAATAAAACTGACATTTGAATGAATATAAAGAAAATTTAATCTTAAATGCTGTAGAGTTTGTGGGAAGCTTGCACTGCTCCTAGAATATGGTGGTATTTTGAAAGGTTTTCAGTGTCTAAATACTTTAGGTCATCTCTTACAGTTTTCAATGGCAATACTGGATGTATTTTTAGCTACAATTACTGCACTAAGATGCAAATTAAAACTGAAATTTTCTCTTAGTCCTACTTTATGAGGGCGTTGAGATTCTTTGAGATTCTTTTCTTGGAATTTCTCTTGTATGTGCAAAATGTTTTGTACCTTTGTCCCTTGTGTTCTGAGCTATAGTCAAAACTACTAGCTAAAACTGGTGTTGCGTCCTCTGTTCTGAAGGCATTGCTATACAAGTGGAGGAAATGGGATACAGTGTGTCCTGCAGCTGTATACCTCCTACTTTGCTTGTAGAAAGCTTCTGTGCATGCCGAGCACTGGATGCGGCTTGCAAGAGCATTTACTTCCACTTCTCACTGTTGGTTTTCTTGAATCAGAAGGTCACACAAGAGCTGATTAATTTATTAAAATCAATTTCATATTGGTGTTTAGGGCTAATAGAGCATCTGTCTTAGAATGACGTTAAGAACAAACTGGAATAACAAAATAAAAAAAAATTCTAGTTGGCATTATTTGGGCATCAACAATTTCATTAGATATACGAAGCCAAAGGAACTCAAGTATAGTACTGTCATGTTAACTACAAAGATGTGAACTCCATCCCCTGTGCAACAGACTGAAACACTTTTCTGTCTTTTATCCACTGTATCCATTTTTATCTACCAAAAAATAATTCACATAGGCTTTGTGGCCTACCTGACACCAGCACAGAACTTACTGTTGTGAAAGAGTAAACCCACAAAAAAAAAAAAAAGAGGAAAATCCTATCCAGGTGTAATGAGAACCTGCTGGTTGGGACCCTGCAGTTGTTGGGAGAAATCTGTGCTCCCTGAAGGACATCAAGTGCAGGTTTGTTTTCTGATGGAAGTGTCTCGCTTCTGAAACTGTTTTCCCCCCAGTTTTTCTTCTTTTCTTCTCTACACAAGGTGTAAAAATGGCTCTTCTTTTGGAATATTTTTGATTGTGGATGTTAGACAAAGAAATATTTTCACCAATAAGACCATTATGTAGAAGCAGCCTTCTAATCACTTAATTTTGATTGTTTCTTCGTTACCTTACAAGATATATATATCTTTTCTCTTTAGGATATCTCTTGTCAGATTTAAGGCTTATTTAAAATGAAAAGAAAGCTGAAGCAATTTTCTTTATTCCATTTCAGTCTCCTAAGGCCTATTTCCCCCTGGTGAGCTCATAGCAACAGGGGGGTTTAAGGGAATTCAGCTTTCTGCAAATTAATGTCTCACATCATGAAAATTCAGGACTTTTTTTTCTATATCTTGAAAAAGTAATACAGTGAGTGCGAGTATTATTTCTTGCCAGCGGGTGGAAGATGAATGATTTTGTCACAGTTTTACTGCTTGATGAGCAGTGTCCTGAGGGTCAGGCTTAAGTCTGTGTCACTATGCTGCTCATTACTCTTGAGCTAAATAAGGGCTGATTGGATCTAAATTGCCTAGCACATGGGCCACAGATGAGCTCAGTGAGTAGGGGATGACCTGCTATTCAGACTGGGAGTAACCCCGGTGTGCAAATGCTGCATTAGAACACCGTGGGAGAATGAGAGGCTACCGACCGCTGCCAGCAAAAGAAATCGAAATGTAAAAACTCTTTGATGCTGCAGTGTTAGAATTTGAAATGTAGGAAGTGACAGGTTGATGGTACTTATCAGCTTTGGCTGGATTAGAGAACAGTGTCATCTTGCTTATATAATGACAGAAGAATGAAGCTAGCTCCCAACTACTTTGCTGTGCAGAGCTGCTGCTCTCAGAGCCAATGCTGCCTCCTACTGACAGCCTACTCAGGACAGTGGAGAAAGCAGATGGTTTTCAGATGCGAGGCTGTTTAGCGTATTCAAGTGCACTCTTCCAGTGTGCATCTAAGTCTACATGTTTCTGTTCTCGTAGCAGAGCAGCAGGATGACAAACCAGACTGATAAAACATTTTTTTGGGACAAGCACAAGTCACTGTAGTCTTGAAGAACAGTTAGACAATTCATCTACTTCTGCTGAACTACACGCACGTATTGCTGTTCCACAAAAAATATTTCTCTTTGCACTCTTCTCTCCATTGCTTGACCCCAGGAAAGGAGGTAATCCCTGGAGAGGAGAAATAATTTGTGGCTGTGTGTTTTAAAGAAAGTTGACCTTTAAAGAGGAGAAGAAAATCTGAATAAGCTCAAAGAGAATCCTTATGCTAACCGAAGAAATGGATATACTTGTCTTAATAGGAGAAGATGAAAAGCAGTACATTGCAGTTGTTTGTGCCGTTTGGAAAGATTTGGTGGTTCAGTGGAATATGGTCTTTTTGGTTTTGTTTTCTTCTTACCTGTCACTGATGCCTGGGGAACTGAGTAATAGCTGCTTCCTTTAAGTTTGTTTCACATTTTCTTACTGCCATCTTTAACCTAGCAATATCCTACTCTCTTCATACTAACTGTGGAACTATCTTGGTGGCAACAACAACTCAGCTCTCTCGTGAATTTAAATGTATGCTATTTTCTGTTTATTTTTTTACTCTGCCTGAGTATATATCATTTGATTCTTCTTCCCCTGGGATGATGCACTCATGCTTTAATTTCTCGATGGACATAGGAACAGCTTGCAGTTTGCTTGTTTCTGGGTATTTGTAACAAAAAAAGGAAGAGAAAGGAAAACAGCAGCCTTGCATGTACAAACAGTTTTACTGTAAGCCCTGCTGATAATGTCTTGAGGGTAGTAGTGGATGGTAAGCAGGACATGAGCCAGCAATGTGCCCTCTCGGTCCAGAAAGCCAACTGTACCCTGTGCTGCATCAAAAGAAGCGTCCCTGTTTATTGCAGGGGAGTTGGACTAGATGACTTTTAAGTTTCCCTTCAAACTCAAACAGTTCTTGACTGTGAATGTCTCCAGGAATGAGGCATCCATCACCTCTCATTGCAACCTGTTCCAGTGCCCCACCAACCTTATTCTGAAAAACCTCTTTCTTATACCCAGTCTAAATCTCCCCTCTTTTAGTTTGAAACCGTTTCTCCTTATCAGAAGACTCTGTTAAAGCATCTGTCCCCTTCTTTCTTATAGACCCCGTTTAGATACTGAAAGGCTGCCCTGAAGACTTCTCCAGGCTGAGCAGTCCCAGCTCTCCCATCGTATCCTCATAGGGAAGGTGCTCAATTCCTTGGATCATCTTTGTGGCCCTCTGGACGCACTCTAAGAGGTCCACATCTCTTTTGTACTGAGGACTCCACATTAGGACATGGTATTCCAGCTGAGGTCTCACCAGCACAGAGCAGACAGGCAGGATCACCTCCCTCAACATGCCGGCCATGCTTCTTTTGATGCAGCCTAGGATATGGTTGGCTTTCTGGGCCAAGAGGGCACATTGCTGGTTCATGTCCTGCTTATCATCCACCAGTACCTCCAAGGACTTTTCAGCAGGGCTTATGGTAAAACTGTTTGTGCATGTAAGGCTGTTGTTTTCCTTTCTCATCCTTTTTTGTTACAAATACAGAATGGCAGTGAAGTTACATTTCTGGCTTATGTCCAGCTTACTATCTACCAGTATCCTTGATGTCCTTTTCAGAAGGTCTGTGCTCAATTCATTCATCTCTCAGCTTGTACTGATAGTGGGGGTTGCTGCATCTCCAATGCAAGACCTTGCACTTGGCTTTGTTGAACCTCCTGAGGTGCTCCTGGGCTCACTGTTTGAGCCTGTCTGTGTCTTGGCATCCCATTCTCCATGTGTACCACACAGTTTGATGTCATCTGAAAACTTGCTGAGGCTTGATCCTACTATTGATGTCATTAATGAAGATATTAAAGAGCATCAGTGCCAGTATTGATGCCCTGAAGGATGCTACTTGTCACTGTTCATCCAGACATTGAGCCACTGACCACCATTCTCTGGGTACATGTTGCAAACAGTTCTTTGTCCATTGAATAGTCCACTCATTATATCCGTAACTTTCCAATTTACAGAGAAGGGTGTTGTGGGGGCCATGTTAAAGGCCTTACTGAAATCCAGATAGGTGATGTCAGGGGCTCATTCCTACCTTGTCCACTGATGCAGTTACATGGTCACAGAAGGCCAGTAGGTTGGTCAGGCAGGACCTGCCCTTGGTGAAGCTGTGCTGGTTTTCTGGCAGCTGTGCTCTCAAAAAGCATGAGAAAGTGACAAGAACAATGTCTGTGGTTGGTTAAACTGAGATGGGCAACGTATCTGTTGCCCCTTTGTCCATCCTGCTGTTTCTTGTGCACACTCAACACAGACGGCTGCAAAGTAAGGTATTTTGTTCTTGTACTAGTACAGTTTCCGCCTGATGTATGGCGGAAACCCAAAATTGTTTGAGAATGGTTATTCAAGTGGATTTCCTATTATCTTGAAAAGGGAAGTGAGCAGGGCACAATTCTTACACGTTGACCTCTGTTTACGTGAATACTTACGTGAAATTGTAAGAACGTATTGGCTGTAAGAAAGTAATTATTTGAAATTTGATTGGAATCTGCCTATTGGTTAGCTTTTGTGACAACTACCTCTTCATGCACACAGCCTGTTATGTTAGGTAGCAGGGCTTGATGTGACTGCTTAGGAAAAAATGACACACTCCACCGTGATACTTAATTTTAATAAAAACTTTTGCAGGTGAGAGATAGGAGTTGCTTATTTCATCTTCAGTTATAGTTCGGTATACAGTTCTGGATATATCATTTTGCAGAACATTTATGAATAAATTGAAGATTGGGGAGATTCACAGAAGTAAATGATGAGAGTTGGATATTCACAGAAGTCTGAGGGAATTGGGAAAGATTGAAGGGAGACATGCTAGAAGTTAGCTGGCATGAAAAAGGCTGTTAGAAAGAAAGAAAACATTGTCCATTGTTCTCCCTTCTAGTGAAGAAGGAATTGTCTAAATACGTGGCAGAAATTGGTTAGCTTGGCTACTTAGAGTAGGTTGCAAGAGTTGGTGCTCTGTCAGACTGCAAAAAGTTGAAATCACCTGTAATTTTGTTTTTTTTTCTCTTTTTAAGAACTACCTTAGACAAACATTTCATGGAGTAGTCTTTGTAAGCTGTTCAGAGTGCTGAGATGGACTCCTTAAATAATTTCAGATACTCCCCAGTCTTTTGCTTGTTTCTGTGATTTGAAAAAAAAAAGGAATGCCTGCTGGTGCTGGATTAGTAAGGCTGCTTTCCTACACAGTAATCTATGCTTTTGCTTGCAGAGCAGAACCCCAGTGGAATTAGAAAGTAGTAGATAAAAGAGAAACTATAGCAGAAACTGTAATGTCATAAAAAAATAACTTAAGAAACCTGTGATTCATTTTGATTTGTGCATTCTTTAATTGTGTTTAATCGAGTTTAATCGTGTTTGTGCTTTCTTTAATGTCTGTCAAAAGAGGAGAAAAGGTGAATGTCTTTTCTCTGCCATATTGGTATTTGGAAGGTCAGCAGGGGGTGACTGAGGGTGCCCTGCACTTCCTGCACAGGAGTGGCTCCTGGTTGTGCTGGGTTTTCAGTGGTTTTGTGGTCAAGTATGGGAATCTGCCCAGAAAAAAAAATACTTTCAAAACACTTTTTAGACTTTTTTTCTAAGGAAAGCTAATTGATCCAGGACAATTAGACAATTAGGACAATCCAGGACAATTTTATTTGGCTTGGAGCAAATCCAAATGCCATTAATTGCTGAAGCTTAAATGTTTCAGTTTGTCTTCCAGTGGTACTAAACAGTGAAAATGTGCATAATGTGCAATGAGCCTGAGCTCATCTGTCTTCCCTAGAAACAAAATGGAAAGGATGGAGCATACTCTGTAATAAGTACATTGTGCATCTTCTCATGTTTCTGTGGGAGTTCCATTCTGATGCTGTTCTTGGGTGGGCCAAGTAGAGGAAGGTAAAAATGGTCAGTGGCTTGTTTCATTCTTGGATAGGCTGGAGGTGCTGTCAGTTCTCTCCTCTTTCACAACCAGAAGGCCCTATTTATCTCTAATCGGGGTTAATTAAAGCCTTAGGGCAATACTGAGCCTCTGCCAATGGCCGGGAGGTACTGACATAATCAAGGCTGCAGCTCCTCACTGTAGGGAATGGAGAGGTAACAGGGGGCTGTCAGTGGCTCAGAATACAGCTGTGCTCATTCTTTCTGAAAGAAAACACACGAGCAAACTTTTTTTATCAAACGGTTTTGTTCATTTATTAGAAGAATGGTAGGAAGGCTCTGTTTTGATGTGTGGTCTTGCAAATTCATACTAACAAGCAAAAACATCTTGTGTTCTGTATGGCAGTGTGAGGCCTACGCAGGCAGCTATGGCAGCCATTACACACTCAGAAGGTGTGTGCACTGTAGCCCTGAATGTGTGGCATCTTTTTCTGAGGGGCAGGAGAAGGGAGGAACAGGCAACTGATGTGGACTTGCCAGGGCAATGAGATTTTCTTCTACTGCTCTTTGTGTTCCTGTTTTGCTTACATCAAGTCAACGTGGAGAAGAAAAGCAAATATTTTCATTGATGTTCTTTGTTTTCTTGGACGGGAATATATTGATTAGCTATTGGCGGCGTGCATTTGAAAATGGTTGAGTAAGCATTCTAGGTGTCTGCCTAAAATATTTTAAAGCTGTGAAAGATTTGCTCCCAGGGAAATATTCAGATTCATGCCACACCTGTATATTCAGGGGGGTTCTACAAGTGTATTTTTTGGGGAGAAAGTGTTGTGTGTGCCCATGTTTGGTGTGTTCAGTTTACATCAAGTTTTGTGTGCAAAGATGACATCAGCAAGTAAAATACTATAATCATCCTATTTCTTACGTAATAAGTAAGTGTAGCACTGTCCTGATTATCCTGATATCACAGAGTGAATGCAGGCAATCAGGGGACTTTACAATGTAATTATTAGACCCTGGGGAGACCTGTCCCTATTTAGAGTAGTGGGAGCTGTGCTTAATTGATGTTACGATAATCAAACTTTTACTGTTTTATTACTGTGGGACTCTAGACTTTGCAAGAAAAGGTGTGTTTGTGCTTAGGGAGAAAAAATAAATAAATACAAAACAACCATAAAAATATAAGCATGAGTGAATCTTGAGGTTGTGTTACATTGCTGCTCTGAGTTACTTGTAAAATTATAGGTGCTCAGAAATCATTTATATTGTCTGTAAGTCTTGCATATTTTACATCATGATAAAAATCCCATACATTTCGTTTCTGAGTATTTTGTAAAGGCTTTTTTTTTTTCCGAGACCTGATGACTACAGGTGTTTGGTTTTTTTTTGCAGTCAAACTCAAAAATTGAGGATTTTTTTTTTTTCTTCCAGCCAATAAACTTTTGCTGCTTTCCTTCTCTCAAGAAAACTTTTGATAAATGTACAATATGAGCATTATGACAGAAAATATATTTGACGACATCCTCCTTGACCTTAATTGTCTTCTCCAGGTTTAGAATGATAGGATGTTAAGCAGTTTCATTAGAGTTCATTATGAAAGGATTTCCGCTGTATTGCCACAATACTCTGAAATTTCTAATAACTCGGCCTACCCTTTGGAAGATCTGCAGATGAACTGTTGCATTGCTATTGTCTCACTGAAAGTTTTCCTATTCTCTTTTTTTTTTCTTCCTTGAAACAGGCTAATTTTTGAAAACTCTTCAGCAATCCGATCTCGATGTAAATTAATACTGTAAATTGTGCTGCTAGTGAGGGTGGAGGAAGTAGTAAGAGTGGGTGGGGGGAGAGGAGAATTAAAATCATTCAAATAAATGGTTTAATTTATGCCTCAGCAGTTAAGCATGCTCCTGGTTAACAGAAATACCCTTCAGCTACACAGGATTTGGGAGGGTTGGAGGGCACTCATTTGCACATAAATAGCCATTAACTGATAAATTCCCAGAGGTCTCCTGTTGCATGCTAGTGGTTCTGACCTACTTAGCTAGCTTAAATTTGTTTTACAGAATTATTATAATTCCATCCTTGGTACTTAAACTTTGTGATTAATGCATGCCTCACAATACAATTAAAGTATAATTACACAGTTTTACAGTTTGCTATCATGGTGTTATTATTATTACAAAGAGCTGGATTTTGCAAATATTAGAAGAATTAGGGTTCTGATACCCATCACTTTGCTGTTATTAAGTGATTATGTTAAATGGGACCCCTTTATGGTTGAAGAATGAAGTGGAGAGAGGGGAATCATTAACTAACACATCAGATGGTTTCTGTGTGATTGTGGGAGAGATGTGCAGTGGATTGTTTGTTATTTTGTTTTTTAACACGTCTGTGTATGATAGGTGCAATACCTTTTGTTTAGCTTTGCCAGCTGCCTGTAACATGCTCTAGAACATCTGTGCTTTAGCGCTTAAAGTTTCATAATAAGCACCTACTTTGTGTAATCTGCTGCAAAGAATTTGCTTGTATTACAGGACGATAAAATCAGGTGTTTATTGAAGCTTTTTATTACCCTGATTAGAAACGTTAATGGACAGCTACAGAGATCCAACAGATCTATGCAGTGTAGGTTACTGACACAGATCTTGTGCTCTGTAACTTGCAGCAGTTTTCTCTGAGGGATCCTGTGTGTTGTATATATGTCCATGATTGTATTTTATATTTATGCTGGCTGCAAATAGCAGTAAGTCACAAACACATTGTACCTTAGCTGTCAGGGTTATTTGGCCTTCCCTTTTTTAGTTAGTCCTGTAGAAAGAGCAGTAGCCACAAGAAGTGATCCTCAAACTGTTAATGTGATGTGTGTAGTACAGGACTCACTTTGGTACGGCAATATTCTTAGATCCTTTTCTTGCCAATGCAACCACAGCAGAAAATTTTGATATTTATGTTAACAAGTAACATAATTGCTAACTCAAAAGAAGGACTGAAAAAATGTTTTTTATAGTATTTGGCTATTCTGATGTAAGCTACAAGTCTAATTTTACTTTATCGTGTGTGTGTGTTGTATTGCACACTTTACTGTTAGGAAATGGAATGGCTGACACGTTTTCTGAATTATACTATATGTTCTTCTAAAGCTTTTGAAGTTACTCTCTAATTTTATTTTTTTTTTCAGCTAGAATCATGCAGTGAAAACTCCAGACAGTGTGCAGACAGAAATTGACTGTTTCACCCTCAAGTCTTATTTGTTCCAGTGTCTTGGATTTCATTTTTTGCTTAGTTTGAAAAGACCTGTTGCTTTTGTGTTTTTGCTTAAATTGTGCTGCTCATTTCTTCAACAATGAAAATATTTCTTCTTCCTAATTTCCAAGAACACAAAGAGTAATAGGCAAATAGAAATCTTTTTCTTACGATGGCTCCTTTCACATCTGTAATTTCAGTCTGTATTTGTTATGCTACTACAATGATATAATCTTTGCTTTCACTATTATCATCTGCTGTCATTAAGCTCAGAAAACATTGGTCATTATTACTGATGCATGGAAGCATGCGAGCAGGTAGCATGTAATTATGCTTGGATGAATTTAATATATATCAGTGATTCCTACTTGAATATATGTGAACTGGTTTTATTTCCAGTCTTTAAAAAAAAAAAAATACTGCATAGAAGTGATTTAAATCATTTTCATGTGGCACAAGAAAAATGTAAAGGCACATTACCAGAAAGAAATGGTCAGCAATAAGAGCTGTTTTGCAAAGTTGGCTTGCAACATCTACCACACTGTATGGGGAAAACAGTTATCCTGTAATAATAAGACTAATGAATTCAGAAATCCATTGATTGAACTGGCTCTGGGTAGATTATGTGCAGGCTTGCTTCAAGGAGAGGAATTTATGAAATGTTTGCCGCATCCAGCAAGCACTGCTGCTATAATACAGCTGCCTCCTCAGTGGTTTGCTTTGATCCTGTGGAATGAAAGGACAGGAGGATCAGCTCAGGTCTAAATGAGATTACAGCTGGTTCGGCAGCTTATCTGGTCTAATGCCAACTAGTGTGGCTTTGCACGTCCTAAGGGGTTTACAACAGAAACTGTTTATTGAGT
The DNA here is from genome assembly GCA_030625065.1 of Alectoris magna. NCBI lineage: Eukaryota > Metazoa > Chordata > Aves > Galliformes > Phasianidae > Alectoris > Alectoris magna. Next base: position 74,014,139 of record CM060562.1, read on the forward strand.
ATCATCGGTTTACTCAACACGAGCAGGCTAATCCTTCCCAGCCTCAGCATGTTGTAAGATTGTGCATGAGCCAAACCAAAAGCTGGTGTAGCCAGGGCCTCCAGAGCCCTTTGTCTCGCTTCATATTGATTTTTTTTTTACCTGTGTTAAAGACAGTAAAAAATAAAACCAATAACCAGCCCTATTCTGAGCAAAAGGTTAATCTGACCTAAAATCTTACAAAAGCATCTTTTAACCCTAGAGGGGATGGTAGCCTTTCTCTGACTTTTCACTCTAGGGATTTTCTAGTTTAAGGTTTTGAAGAACGAGATAGGAAAACAGCTTAAACATTTAACTCCATGTGTCTTGCAGGGTCTCTGAATTCTCTTAACAGCTGCATAGGAAACTTTAAACAATTATTTTTGAGTACAGCCATTATTAGCAAAATGCTGTATCTCCGTGGCACCTATTGCCATGTAGTAAGGGCATGACATACTGAACAGAATTAAAGAGTGGTGAGAGCAGGTAGGTGTCCCTGGAATCATGCTGGCTTTTCCCTGCAGTGTTTGTTACGTAAAAGCATCGGTAAATACCTTCTTGAGCGACTTTCTCAAAAAGGAAATCAAGTAGATTAATAAGGAATTTTAAAATAATACTAAGCAGGCCCATAGAAGCAGAATTTTTTTTAAAATGAGAATAGAATAGAAATTCTGCGCTGCAAGCTCTTACTCTTAAACAACACCCTTCCTGTTTTCAGATGAAAAACAGTGAAATAGTAGTTATTAATGATATTTTATTGAGCCTATTTCCTCTCTGAGGTGAGTCTCTTTTAGAAGATAATGCAGCAGGTGTCAGATGATTATACATAAAATGCTCTTTATTATATAGAGGAGTAGCCTAAGCATTGGAAGTCTTGCAGAGTAGTAACAATACCTTTGCACCAAAAGAAAGACAGTAAGTTGTTGAATCTGTATTGCTTTATTTATGCAGGAATTGATTAGTTACCTGTGTTTGTATACTGTATATATTATTAGGAGTAATTAAATGGATTCTTCTGTGACACAGGGAACAGACTTTGGTGGCATACCTATCTATCGCTGACTGCGTGTGGCAAACTTGAACCTGGAACCATTTCATAGATTGCTGAATCCTAGCTGAAAGAAAAGACAGCAGTAGCTTGAGGAAATATGAATGCTGTTTTCTGTTTACTTCACCTAATTGGAATGGATGTGTATTTTAAGCTATATGTAAACAAAGAGGTTCCCATGGATACCATGGAGGCACTGGGAATATTTTATAGGGAAATTGCTAAAAGTGGTGTGAAGATAAACATGAACTTTACTCAGTATTTAAACTTAATGGAGAAGATACTTACAAGTTGAAAATGTAATATTTATCCAATCGCTTCTATTTTATCAAATCTGCTCTTTAAAGAAATGGGTTGCGCTCATGTATATATAGTATTACACTTTTAGCACATTTGGAGATAAAAGCTGTTGTTGGTGATTGCTTAAACTCTTTGTTCAAGCATCTGAACGGTACAAATCAAAGCATTTTGTCAGACTGTGAGAAGTGTCACATAGATAATGCTTCCCACACACGCAGGTCACCAAATAAATTATGTGCGCGGTTTTACAGCATAGCCGGTGCTGGAAGTTAAATGGATGCCCAGTGGTAGAACTCATAAAACATTTTCCTGTTAACGTGACCAGGCGGAATTGACATTGTTGATGGTAGCTTTGATCTAATAAACCATCAGTTCTAGCAGTGATTTTTACTGTGTTCAGAGGGGATGATGATAAAAGTTTAGCAAGCCCACGGTTCTTCCTGAATGACAGAAAATTAGTTCTACTGTCTGTTACCGAATGTTAGGAACAATGTTAGTAGGGCATATTTTGTACCCAAAGTAATCTCCTTCACTAAGAAGATACATTAGGTGAACAGCATCCTTTAACACCAGAGATATTCCATAAAAAAAAAAAAGAAACAAAATTGATTTTTCAGGGACAAACTACAATATTTTTTTTCAGAATTTGGAAATAAGTTACTTCACTGTTTCAAGCAGAAGTTTGCCTGCCTTCCTGCTTCCTGCCATACTGAGAAAGATTTTTATTTTTATTTTTTTCCTAAACTGCCTACAGTGTATATGACTCTCAGCAAGCTGCTAGACAGTATCCATACACATACAGTTTTCGATTTTCTGCAAAGGCAACTTCAGGAATGGGAGAGTTTCATTTAAAAACTGAATACATAGACTTTTACATTGGAACTGGAGTTTCTCTGTCAGTGTTCTTTTAAATTAATAGAAACAAAAATCTCCAAGTTTTTTCTTAGACTTCCTACCTGAAGAATAAGAATGGTGCAATAATAGCCAAGTGATGCATCTGCAGTGCTAAGGCAGGTATATTGTTGGAAATTTATGTTCCAGATGAGTAACTATGAGTAATAATATTACTTGTTGATTTTCAGTATTTGAGGTTTTCTTGATACTGTTCCTTCATTTCCACTCAGGACTTTATGTGGTATATCTGATCAGATCAGGAACTTTCAGCTAAGGTGACACCAACTCCACGTGGATGGATATTTTACTGGTTTTCTCTCTTTTCTTGGTGCCGACTAAGAGAGAACTCTGCGTCTACTGTTGTAGTAAAGGAGAACATTTGAGAGAGATGAAGTTGCTCAGTGAATTTGTTTCAAGCCATTTGCCAAACTTTGATTTTCATGGTTTGCCTAAGAAGAGTTTTAGTTATCTTTGGCTGTTTCCCAAATTTACCATCGCATATTTCAGATTGTAAGCTTTTCCAAACTGATGTGTGTGTTCTTCATTCATTTGAATGAAGCACCTTGAGCTCAAATAGATTTCCATTTTAATACATAATGTGGCTGTCTGACCCCTGGCGTTGGAAACTACTGGGCTTGGAATGCTAAGGGAGTCTGATATAGGCCAAGCTGTTAAGCTGTATTTTTTATCATTTTTTTGTATTTTTGCTATGTGAAAAATTACCTTTTTAAAGGGTGTAAACAATTTCTTGGAGGAAAACATGAATCTCTTTTGCCACAGTACTAGTCAGCTGGAGTTTTTCTCATTTCAGAATCCCAGGAAAGAGCTGAAGGCAGGATGATACTTCTTGGAAAGAGTAGTGCCTCAAATGGAGTTTCAGCACTAGCCTTTCAGGACCAGCTGATTGGCATTCCACTTCTACTGTGTATCATTTTCATAACTCATGGAATTTATTTTCTGAACAAAAGGCAGTAAGAGACAGTAATGACAGAGTATTTACAGCTTGTAAATACTCAGAAAATTTGTCTGTCATGGAGTTGGCCGTTATATAGCTGTAGACACATTCTGTTGACTTTCTGTTATTCTTGAGGAATTTCTTTCTGATAAGTTGTTTTACAAATAAGCAGCCTGGGTACCCAGGACAAGAAGGATACTGAAATTCTTGGAATACTGGGTTGAGTCAAGTAGGTGACCACTAAGCTGAAGAGGAGTGTGTGGAATATGTGTCCTGTGGGATGAAGCAGAGAAAATTGTGTTTGTTCAGCCTTCGGACAAAGAGACTTGGGTTGTGGTGGAGAGAAGGCATTTTATACAACAATCTAATGGGAGGTAGCAGATGAGACAGAATCAGACTCTTCAGGCAGAGGTAGGAAGCAATCGACTGAGATTGTGATAAAAGAAATACCTATTACATATAAGAATAAAATTTTCACAGCAAGGATAATCAAACATTGCAACAAGTTTCTAAGTGAGGTTGTAAAATTTCTGTCCTTAGAGTCACTCAAGACTGGCTGTGCTTTGAGCTGGGGTTGGACCAGGTGACATCGAGTGGTTTCTTCCAACTCCAGCTGTTCAGTGATCACTAAGGATGGAGAATGTGGGGTTTGTGCAGTAATATTTATTTACAGTATTTATTCTAGGTGTTATTCTGATGTTATCTGTTGCAGATAACACCAAAGTACTGTTCAATGTACAGCATCTTTTTAGAATTTTAAAATTAAAGAGCTCGCTTGAAAGGCCTTGACAGAGTTGAGTGAATTCAAAAGATTTTGGAATATTTTGAAGAAAGCTTAAAGACCACCGAACTTGGGAGTATTTGCTGTCCCTGTTGTTCTTGTTGCAAGGAAAAGCTGTTGGTGAAGATTGTTAAGAATGGTCTTGTGTACTTGCAGTGACTGCTGTTTACAGCTAAAAATGTAACAGCTCATACTACCTGTTCCCTTTACGATGTATGCTAGAATTTATGTTCCTAATGGGCTATGAACTTGAACAAAGGTGATTTGAAGGGATCCAGACTTCCTTTTCTTTGAAACATAAAATACTTCAGAAAGAAATCTTAGCAATGTATCTTAAATACATAAATAAAAAATAGAAGAAAAAATGAAATTACTGGGTTATAATTTAAAGTTACAGAAATGTAATTGCAAGTTCTCAGTAGTTCTCTAGCAAATCCTTTATGTAACAGGTGACCCCGTGTTTAAAACAAACAATGAACAAAAACCTAAAGCAGATGTTTTGAGGCACCTTGCAGCCAGGGATGATCACAGAATTCCTGATGGTTCCTGTAAGCCCCTTCCATGCTGTGACAGGAAATACATCATATGGCACTTGCTATCAGAATACTTGTTACGCTGTCATTCGTTTGGTGGTGAGTGCTGTCAGTGGTGGTCCCCTCACACAATGTGATGTGCCTACAGTCTGCCATGTGGATGAATGCCTGCCTCCTATAAAGGATGTTTTGGTTGTGTGAGGAACTTAATTTTGAGTCCCGCAACTTACAGTTTGAGTCAGCACATGTGGCTCACAGCTTGTTCCCAATCCACCTCAAGGAGAGCGCTTTTGAAAAAGAGCAGTAGAGCTCGAGACATGTATACTGTTCTGAAGTTTTGCATCTGGCAGGGGAATATATTAGGGATTTTTGACTTGAGATATGGGATAGTTTAGGATAACTTTGTGTCTACATGTGCATGTGTTCCTGTTTATACTGCCTCTGCATTAACGATATAACAAAAACTGCAGTCTTAGCTGCCCCTCAGTACTGTACTGACATAAGGTAACTTGGCTAAATACCACTGAAGGTAACAAAGGTATATTGCAATTGAGTTCAAATTAATTTCAGGGTTTTCCCAAGGCTGTTCCACAAGCTGAAATGTGAAGTAGTTAAATTGAATTCACACAGGTTTAGTTGTCTCTGATGGTCTTCCAACCTTACCTTTGTTAAATGTGGTTAGGAAAAGAGAACAGTTCTCTGGCACAAGTTTGGTAGGCTGGCTGAAGCAGATGTATTTATTCCCTCTCAGTAGACCTAGCAAAAGTAGTCTAGAGGCTTACTGCTTGCATTTAAATTATGGTCATAACAACTTATCTTTTTGGTGATGTAGTTGCACCCTTTGAGAAGAGCTGAGGAGACAGTGCTAACTGATATTCCGGAGCTCTGGATGTTTGGCTTTTCTTGGCCTTTGTGTTTTAGGGTTGTGTGTCCTTATCTTTACTTTGTCTTTGAGCATAATAAAGATGTTGGGGATTTCTTGGTCTTGTGTGTTTTAAATGTATTACTACGTACATTCAGCATACCGTCCATGATGAACACAGGGTTCTCTATTACTCTGCTACTAGCTATAAAGAGGATTATATTAAACTCAGTAACCTCGCTGAAGCCCCTTTGTATGTTGCTGCTATATTGATAATCTTCACGTGATTCAACTGAAGTTAATAATCTTTTATTCAGAGCGTTAATTCCCATTCTAGTGGAGGTGAGAATCCTTGGTATCAGCAGATGAACTCTGTGACATTCAGATCAGTATTTTTACAAAGGCTGCTCTGAAAATAATGCCTCCTATTACATTGGCCCATGACATCAGAGGTGGATGTTGGTGATATGGCAGTAGAGGTTGAACCTTCCAAACAATATTCCTTTACATTTTGTTGACGTGTGACAGATGGCAGCAAAGGGGCAATATGACAAAGTGGCATTTGACATGGAAGTGTGTATGAAGCAAAGGCACGGAAATGAATTCCTCCATGTGGAAAAAATGGTACCTACTGACATTTGTCAGCACCTGATTGATTGATACCAGACACCTGTATATGGAGCTGAGTATCAGTTTCAGTGCATTAGAAACGATAGTGGTGATGTTGGAATGTCACAAAGTTTGCACCAGGCGGGCCTCACAGATGCTCACACAAGAACACAAAGAACACCATGTACAAGATATATGAGTTTGTCAGGACCTGTTGAACCAATACAAGCCTGAAGGTGACAGTTTTCTGGATCATATCATCACCTATGATGAGACATGGTGTTACCTCTAGAGCTGGAGACGAAATGACATTCCGCGGAGTGGTGACATGTGAATCCTCCACTGAAGAAAAAGTTCCAGATGGCCTCCAGCAGGTAAAGTGATGTGCTTGATCTGTTGGGATAGGAAAGCAGTGATCCTTCTGGACTTCCTGGAATCCAGACAGACCATCAGCTCTGACCGCTACATTAGAACACTGGCTAAGCTGAAGGCTCAAACTTAGATGAAAACCTTTCTCCAGCAACACAATAGTTCCAGACCCCATACCAGTTTGTAGGCCATGGAGCATGCAGCCAGTCGTGTCTGGACTGTCCTACCACATCCACTGTATAGTCCAGATTTGTTGTCTTCCCTTTTCCATCTGTTTGGGCCATTGAAAAGTGTGGGCAAGATCTTCCTTGCAACAACACTGTCATAGCAGCTGTGAAACAGTGGGTCACCTCTGCTGTTGTCGAGTTTTATGAGTGTGGCATGCAGGCTCTTGCTCATTGCTGGTGAAAATGAATAGCTAATGGTGGTGACTGCTGAAAAATGGTTTTGTAGCTGAGAATTTGTTCAATCAAATAGTGTTACTGTGCTCTTCATATCTGTTGTATTTTCCATGAAATAAATAGGAGGCATTGTTTTTAGAGTGACCTGCATATTCGTATGACTATGCAGATGTTGCAATGGACATTTCTCCACCTGAACTTAGACAGAGGATACTCATCAACCCTAACCATGTCCTAAAAATATTCGGTGGTTAACTAAAGTGACTGTTACCCTGTTTGATCACTGATAAAATAGCGAATATTTTGGGAATCTACTATGGATTTATTTTAGGAAGCAAACATTTGAGAATAATAAAAAGTTTTCTAGCATTCTGCATCTAAATTTAAACAGTATTACATATGCGTAGGTAAATTATAAAAACAAAGTAAGATGTATTGAGATTTTGTGTTTGTGATGAATACGGGCCTATTAATGAACAGCTTTCCTCTGGAAAATCGTGCTTGAAAAATTATCAGGACCTGTTGCCCCACCTCCAGTAATGCATGTTATAGAATCATGTCTTTGGTGACACTTCCTGGATTTACGGAATCCAGCCCGTAGGGAAGATTGATTTTTCTTTTTCTATTTCCATGATTTTCTGTGCTATTTCTTTTCCAGATACTTGCTGTATCTTGTGATTTAAGATGAGATGTTTGGAGTAGACTGCTGGCCCATTTGTCTGTATATTTGTTAAGACCTACATCAAGCAGCAACAGATCTGAATGCTTGTAAAAATTTTCCATGACATCTTTCACTTGCATGTCACGATTATGGCATCTGTATGGTCTGGATCATTGCAAGTCTCACTGCATCCACAGTTGTCTGGGAGAGTCAGAAGGACAGGACAGGCTGTCGCATTCTCCATGTCTTTCTTCCACCATATAGTGCATGGGGGAAAGGTCGAGGAAGGAAGAATGTGATCAAAGAAGTACTATAATAGAAGAGAGGAGAGATGACTGTGCTTGGAGGTCATTTCATTTCTGTTTATTTATTTATTCGTTCTTTCAGAGTTAAACCTGTCAGCATTTGCTGTCTGCCCACTGTCATATATGAAGGATTTCCACATTTCTTCATATAATTCTTTGTGTCTTGAAATTGACATTTTTTTCTATTGAACTTCTTGTCTTTGCCAAATCTATTAGTGGCATACTGGGAATATTTTTTGCTCTTCAGTAAGGGGTGGGAATGTTCAGGCCCATCCTGATTTGGGCCTTGCACAGTTTTTGTTCTTCCAATTTATAAAAAATAGAAGTTAAAAAAAATAAAATAAAAATGTGTGAGCTACACCTGGATATTGAGGTTTCCGTTGCCATCCCTATGTGCCCCTTGTAAATTCCAGAAGGCTAACCCCAAATGAAAGCATAGCATTCAAACACTGTGAAGGGAAAAAACAAAACCAACCCACCTCTGTCCCAGCTGAAACCAGGACATTTATTACTGACAATTTGTATTATATTTACTCATGCACGGTCAAGTATGATGAGGAAACATTGTTGCTGTTGTACTTGCATTACAAATCTAAGAGGATCTGTCATGTTTTCCCCACTCTTTCATAAGTTTGGTTGATATACCAAGTAATGTCTGAGAAATGAAACTTGGCTTTAGTCTTTGAATGACTTTAAGGGAAAAAGTAGTTGTCCACAATAGTTAACTGTACTTAAACTTATTTGAAAATATTTGTCTTATTATTTATATTAAGCAGAGTCATTTAGTTTAGGATATTTTCAGATGGTATTATTTTACTTATAAAGGTGACATGCAGCTAAATTGATGCGTGTGATTTGAATGCCAGTGGGCTGCCTCTCATTGTTTGACTGGGGATGATCATCTGGATTTTTTATATGCGTTATTTACACTACTTGTATAAATTGGCACATTTGAAGCTTCTTAACCATTGAGTCTGTTCTGTCCATGAGCTACTAACAATAGGAATATAGTCGTTTCTTTCACTGAGATTTGAAGATTTATATTGTCTATGAAAAATTAAAATGGCTCTGTTTAAGCCTATTGTATGCTCTGGGAGAAAGTATGCAATCTGCTTCTGCTCAGGCACTGACTATGGTAAATTGAAAGGCTCTGTGGCCTTTTATCAGTAGATATTTTTCAATTAAAGCAACATAATACAAAATACATGTTAGGGTGTTTAGAGACAATGTTTTCCTAATATTTGAGTTAAAAGCCAGAACTCTTTGACCAGGATTATTCAGTGAATAAACCGTCTTACACCAATGATTTGTGAAGCCAGAGAAGCTGTCCCAATTGAAATGATGCCCCAGTTCTGTGTACAACTCTTACGGCCTACGTTATGTGCCCTGGTATTTTTGTTTTATATGCATGTATGGGTGAGTTATTCAAGTTATTCTCTGAAGACTGTCAGTCTGATAGTGGTATGGCAATGCAGGCATTTGTTCATCTTTTACTCCCAAGCACTAGGCCATCTTTGTGTCTGACAGCTCCATTCTGGTGAGGAAGAGGAGGCTGGAACTTGGAAGACTGCTGCTTTCGAGTTGTCAGAGGCTCTCCAGCTCTGATGGCCTAGAGTAGCAGATCCAGCTGAACAGCAGCTCGTTTGACATGCGTAGCATATATTTCAAATCAGACCACTTTGAATGTTTTGATAGCAACTAAAGGCATAAAATGAACCTCTAGTGAAGAAATTAGTTGCCTGTAAATTAGTTGGTTTGCTAAGTGTTAGGCATGTATCTTACAGAGTGGAAATCAGGAACCAGAGTTAAGCATTCTCATTTCTTTTGTAAGCATATGGCAAGAAGTATTTCTAAAAAATCACCCCCCTGAATTTTGCCTCCTGAGTGGGGGTTTGCTTAATACCTACAGAAAATGACCACTGAAAGATTGAATACAGTCTTTGTCTGCGGTGGCCCAGAATTGTCAAGAAGATGCATTCTGTGCTTGTGACCACTGTGGAGTCCCAGTGCTGAAGCTGCATGCTTGAACAGGTAGTCTAAAGGATTACCTAGTGGTTAGGACATAGTGCTGGAGCTTGATGAGCTCTGCTTCTAGGGCTTAGTGTTTTTTCTTTCTTTTTTTTTCCCCAGTGACGTAATGTAAAATTCACAGGTGCAGAAGCAGTGCTGGATCTCAAAAAGAGTTTATCAAAATGATACAGGTGATACTTTGCTCCCTGAGGCTGTAACTCATTGGTTGTCATATAAAAAATGTGTGTTTGGGTTTTAAAATTAAGGCATCTACTGCTACGCCTTGCTTTTGTTGGCATGAGTTAGTCATCAGATTTCTGAGCTCCAGTAGATGGAGACGGTGGGTTAGACGCTCAGCTCAAGGCATTTGAGGACATTGAGGGGTGTGCAGATGAATTCTAGGCACCTTGGGAACTTCCAGGTCAAAATACAGTGCTCTGACTACTAAGTGATCAGTTTGTGAATTAAGATTCAGGCATTCGAGATCTGTTTGTGCCCTGATTTTTAACCCTTACATCCATCTGTCCCTCCTCTTGTCTGATCCAGCGTATATGAGCTCACTTTTTCTATGCTTCACATTGCCGTGCACAAATGGATGAATTAAGGCTTTGATGGTTGGATGAACTGAACTGGATGGTTCAGTTTTGAAAAGCATCCTTCTTCCCATTTTCCCTCTCTCGTCACACCAGTCACTGATCATCTCACACACACACAACTAGGCATATTCTGATATCTGTTTTACAGTAAACGTTTAAACATGCAGTTTATTTTGGATTATTGAAGCAGATTGAACTGAAGGAATAACACTGAAACAATTTCATAAATACTATTCTGATGGAGACACGTTGATGTTTGATTATATTTTATCATGGTTTTTCAGTTCTGTTTGTACAAGTCAGCATAACAGTTCTGTGATGGTGAGAATGCCGCTGCTGTGGTGTGCATGGTGCCAGCAGTTTCATTATGAACAATTCTTTTTCTTCAAATGTTTCTTTTAATTGATGGGAAATGTTGGGTTTGGCCTTAAGTTTGTCATGTTGCTTATCCTTTTGAAACCTACTTTTTATTTCCCTAAAGGTGGGTTAAAATTCTGTACTTTTTATGTACTTAGTTATTTTCAGTTATCAGAGTGAAAGTGCTGCTGCTCAAGTATTAGGAAACTTCATAGAAATTTTGTATATGTGTTTTGCAGCTATGGAAACAACTTAAGTTGAGAGATTCTAATTTGAGGTAGGATTACTTTTGTCACATTGCTACTGCAGTCATACCAGTCTCAATATACTGTGTGCTGTATAAAAGGATATAAAAAGAACGTGTGTCCCAAAGAGCTTAGAAACAGATTTTAAAGAGGATTTGGATGTTTGAATTAGACTTAAGTAGAATTTAGTCACCTGCCTTAATGCATGTTATGCAGGAACTGCCTAACGTGGAAGTATTTGGAATTCTGCAGGGGACTCTATTTTAACCCCTGAAGTTCCATTGGTACTTCTAATGCGTGTGTGCCCAGAGACACTAAGGCTGTTCTCACAGACCTCCACTGTTTAGCAGTCAGCTTAGACACTTCGAGATCATAAACTTGATATTTTGGCACTTAAAATTCTTGTAAGTATGATATCAGTGCACCTAAAAAACACTGATAACAAAGTGTTCAGCGCAAAGCTCTGCAACCCTACCCACTTGCATTCGAAAGAAGGTTCACCTTTTTATGCACTGGTTAAGCAGTTACATCAGTCACTAGTGGTCTGGAAAAAGCTGAAAGTCTTTAGCAAGGGTTTCGGGAATCTCACATTTGTGACTTTCCACCAGTATCTAAGCATAGTTAGGCTGGAGCACTTTTTCCAGGTGTGCCGTTGTGCAACTACTGTACCACTTCTTTGAATCCAGAATCATTTAGATTCTGCATTTAGAATCTGCATGTAGAAGCAAAATTATGAAGTACCAAGTTTGGTACTTCAAACTTGGAGGTAGATGCTGACCAACAAGAAAGATGTCTTCATGTTTTTTTTAATCAGTTTGTATGGAATAAGTTTGGTATCATGGTTCTCAGTTGCAAGCTCTTAGTAATTTCTTTACTTGGTTCCACCTTTTCCCATATACTGGAGAAGTGTAGCTAATGATTTCCAGTCTGGTGCGTTAGAAGCTGGTCTGTATCTAAACTGAACATTATTGTGTTGAGTTACAAGTACCATAGAAGTGTTGGTTGGAACCTGTGCAGGTCTCCTAGACCGACCGACCTGCTCAAAGACAGACGGTCACCTACATTAGGTCACATCAGCAGTGTCTAAGTCTCCAAAGTCTCCAGTGATGGAGACTTGACTGCCTCTTGAGGCAACCTGGTGCAGTGCTGCACTGTTCTTCTGGTGGAAAGGATCTTCATGATGCCACATCAGAACCCCGCTCCTTCTCCCCCAGATGGTCCAGATCAGCAACTTTGCCAGAACTTAACACTTTTTTGTCCTGAGTTAGATTCTACTGGAAACTTTAAAAAAAAGCGATGGGGGAGTTGGTGTGCATGTAGGGTTCCACTTGATAGAATTCCACAATACTGCATGAAAGCAGGCCTGAACCCAGGTGCGTCCATTTTGTCCTTGCCTTTTTGGATGCCAGTCCATGTTTAAACTAACTTTTCTTTATCAAACATATAATAGAAAGTTATATACAAAAGTATATAAGTAAGTACACTCTATAAGTGTGTTATTTCACAGTATTATTTATTACATTTTAAAACATGGTTTCAGAAATGTACATAAATATGCAATTTTCACTAAATATGAAGCACAGATGGATATAATTCTTTGGGCAAATTACTAAGAAGAACAGTGAGTTTGTGAACGTGGATCTGGTGTCTGTATGGATCAATTGATCAATTAAATAAGTTCTGTAGTTGTGATTTTCTATAACTGTTGTGTAACTAAGTGGCATGGTAATCAACTATATGAATACCTATACCAAATTATTTTTAAAGATATATGGAGGGTGTGCAAGGATTCAGGATGGGACTAGTTAATGGGAACATGTATGGCTTCTGCAGAAAACATGCTTATGATTTTATTCAGCCTGAGAAGCTCCAGTTCTGGTGAAATGGAGAAGAAATGATAAAGTTACTAAAGAAACATTGATGCGTTACAGCACTTGAAGAAAGTGAAAGTAGGTGAATAATTATGGACTAAATTCTGAAATGCTGCATAGTAAATATTGCTTGTTCATTCAAGCTGAGTGAACCGCTGTCTAGCAGAGATCGCACAGTTGTGCATCTGTAGTAGTGGCGCAAATATTGAGTGTATCACTGCAGTAAAATTAATACACCCACAGAAAATGTGGCTGGATAGTTTTCCATAGGAAAGCCATTTTTCCTCCTCTTTTTAATAGTGTCATTTAATTTCTTTATGTCAATGAGGAAGGGAAGGACAGCAAAAGCAGTCTTATGACATGAAATATTGTCAACATTGCCTCTTTTATTTTGGGTTTCAGTAGAATCCTTATTGTACAGCTTGTCACTAATTTTTTCAGCAGAAACAAAAATAATTTTCTTTAATGTGGTTTATGATTTTTGGGGTGACCTTAAGTTGATACTTTTGTTGTTGTGCACTTTTCCAAAAAGCTGATATACCTTCTGTGCCTAGGGTTTGTTGAGAGGATGCAAGGCTCTTCTCTTGTCTTCACTGATATCAAAACCCTTACATCTTTCATTCCAACATTAACTAACCTCCATGTTGTTTCCATTCCTTATACTGAAATTTTATTCTGAAATCTTCGAAGCTGTCCCATTGCTGAAGAAGCCTCAGCTTCCCCCAGCCAAATCTTTCACTTTAATTCCTTAATGGCAACATTCAAGTAAGGCATGATGTTTTTGCTGCTGGTATTATCAGAACACAAAACTGTACTAGTAATCTTGAGGCAAAAAGAGGCAGATTTTTTAAGGAAGGTCTCCAAGTTGAAGTGCTATTCCAGTCCATCGATCTGCAGAGAACAAGGGAGCCATATTTTCCATTTTTCAAATCTAAGTGAGATAATGCTTTGTTTCATTTGTCTACTGCCGACTTCTCTTTGAAAGGACTGATGCTGGAAATCGAAATTCCAAACATCAAAGCCATTTATGATTTTGGAAATAGTCATACATGTTCTGCCAACATTGTACAGTTCTGAGCCATTGCAGTTTGGATTAGTGTCTAGAAGCCAATGTGTAACCATAGCAGGTTATGGTCTAGTAGTGACTTGTTTCAATTATATGGGCAGGCTTCAACATTTGGTGCACCTTACTTCTCCAGTTTGACCCAAGGTTTTACTCAGTTTTAATAATCCAGGATTGAGGTAGCAAAGGCAGAGTTTATGATTGCTTAATACTTGTTGCCATACACTTGGCAACCTGTGTTCTTATAGCCCTGTGCCGGACTATCAGGCAAGTCCTGCCCGGACCACAGAACTGCATGCAGATACCAGTATGGTGAGCAGCAAAACAGCATTTATTGTATTGCATGGCTTGCTTATATACCTATCCTACTTCATCTACATCCCTTAAGGATACATCATCCCTTCGTCACAGAGCAAGGGGAGAGTCCTACCGCGTCACATCCCAAGTCCTCGCTGTCACCTACTACAACAAATACTCATGTCCAGATTAATGGTTACAATTCATTCTCCAGGTATAGGACTTAAAAAATAAAAATAATAACCCTCTGCTGTTATATCTATACATCCAGCACAACCCTATTTCATGTAGCACAAACATTCCCTTATTTTATGAACCCAGGGTTTATTTGATCTGATAGAAAAATGAAACAAAAATCAAACAAAAAAAACCACAGCCACTTCTTTTTACAAAAAATAGAAAATTCAGGATCTAAAACAAGTAAGGAATTACACGAAATTATTACCTTTGTAATGGGACTACTGGTGGGTTCCAGAGGTCTTAATATAATGGAAAACCAGATGTATGTATTCTCAGAACATGGGTGATATTTTATGGTATGCCTGTCTAGGGTCAGACAAAATGTAGAAGTCTGAAGCCAGAACCATATTTGTATGCATTTTTGTGGAATTAAATAAATTTACTTAATTGTGGAAGCAGCTGGCCACACAAACCACAGCACGTATTGATGCTCCATCGATCCTAAGCATTTATGTTATTGCAAGCATTTGTGTAGGTTACTATGAATAAACATAAACACTGATTTGTATGTGTTGCCCTTCCACTGACACAGAGATGTATTACCTTACTTTGGAAGTCTGTACACCCTTCTACTTTGCATAGATGTCTAAAGGAGATGCAAGCCACCCTTCTTTGGAGAGACAGTTTAGAGGGACAGTTTAGAGGAGACAGAAAGGTCTTTGTGCAGTTTTACAGTTTAGTCTGAGTGTAAGTTGGACAGAATTTAGTCTCGGAGGTTTGATTCTTTGCACCATGAGGAATCATACTTTCCTTTCTTAAGGAAACAAGAGAGAATTCCTTTGTGCTTTTACTGTTTACCTTTCTTTGTTTAATGGACAACAGTATATTTTTAACTTGCTTTTCCAGTCCTTCTCTTGCTTATTCATTAACTGTCCTCTAGATCTCACAGTTTCTGCACCCTTTGTCCTTTTTTAATAAGAGAGAATCCCAAGGAAGTGTTGCTTGACTTTTTAATGCTAATCTCGCTTCTGTTTCAATTCATGTTGACTTGGAGACTATACCTTGTAAATAGGAATACCAATGGACATGCTGAATATAATCCTCACTTTCTAAGCATAGATTGTTTTCACAGCATCCTTAAAGGGTAAGCTGTCTTACTATCCAAATATCATGGCTGGGAAACTGAGGCTAAGAAAGGCTGTATGAATTTTGTGAAGCCAGACAGGGAATAAATGATAGGCTTAGAATCTCCAGCTTCTGTTCTGTGTTTGGACTAATGCTGTCTCTCAAGAATACCTTTGATTCCTCCCAGTGTTACATACCCTTCCACGTCTGTTAAATGTAGCTATTCAAAAAGCAGTTGATTCTCAGTTTTCTTACTGTCTGTCCTATTGAAACTAATGGATGCCCAAAGGCAGGTATAAGGTATCCTTACCTTTGACATCCAGTGTGTTTTATGTTTTAAACTATGTGTTAGGCAGAATTTTTGGATATTAATTTAGTATAATGAGATGCTTTTCTAATATCAACCCTAGTAAGTGAAGGCCTTGAAGCCAGCCTACTCTTTATTTAAAATTATTCCATTCAGATGTCCTAATGAGTACTGTGAGTTGTGTAATTTTTATAATCTTCCCATGTTCCCAGGAGGGCACTCGGGACTGGAGTTTTTGGGTTTTATTTCAAATTAGGGTGAACCCCAAAAGAATATCTAGGGGAACTGTTTTAGTGAAACTCCTGTGATTTTGACAACAGCAATTAAAAAAATGCATTATAGTCTACAAATGTTAGTGTTAAGATAAGTCTCGATGCCTCTGCTGTTAGCCATAATCTTATAAATATCTTGACTCTGACTTTACAGTGCTGTTTATGGAATTTAATAAAGCAAATGTAATAATGCTGCCTGTGCTTTAATGCACAATCTCAATTGAGTTGACCAGAAGATAAATAGGAACAGGAATGATAGTGCATTCCTACGGATTGTTTTTAATAAGCATGTTATTTAGTTGATCAGCCCAGTGCCATAATGCCTCCTATCCTGCTCTACCAGACAAATTTATTAATGCTTCCCCCCAACCCCCATTTCTCTGGGAACATTGATTCCCTGCAGACATATCTCTATTAAACCTCTAGAAAGTCACAACTTCCAAATTAGATTAAGTAGCAGGAATGGTACTAGAAGAATCAAAGAAAATTGAGTGTGTTATTGAATTCATGCCACATTGTCTCAGGAAGAGATGGGAGTTATGTGTAGTGGTAACTTTTGTCCTTACTGTACTAACAAAGCTGTGGGCATTGCTGTCAAACCTAATTGTCTGCAGCACATCAGGGTAAAATGAATCTTTTCTCTTATCAAAACTTGTATCTAGTGAGGTTTTACAAATGAGAAATAGGCTTCCAAAGGAAGCCTTACAATTGATCAAAATCATTTGCCATTATTTGCTGTGCACAACACTACCCGAAAACCTGACTGGCAACAATTTTAAAAAGCAGCTGGTGTTGGATAGTAAGCAGACTTTCCTGTCATGCTAGCAGTTTCAAAATGCAGATATTCATTTTAAAACTGCCTATTCCTCATTTTGATCTGACATATTAAAAAGCATATAATTAATGGTTGACATTAGTAATTAACATTAACTTTATGGTGCTTAATATGCCATCGTTCATCCATCAAATAACTGGTATGCATAATGCCTTTGCATAAAGGTTTTAATTTCACAAATGATTTTTCAGTTTTCAGTCTCTGCCGTTTAAAGTAGTTGTAAATGCATTTTTAAAAGATCTGAATTTTTCATTTATTGAATGTAAACATTGTTTTTGTTTCTCCCTAGGAGTGTGCACAAACGTGTAAGCCAGGGACTTCAAGCAGGGAATGCAGACCCAAACGCTCAGCTCCCATTAGTGGCTAAAGAGCACCACCTTGCTGTCGCCAGTGCTCTCTGGAGAAATTTCTTTCCTTATTTGAAGAGCCAGAGAATGTCACAAATGCCACCTTCCCCTCAGCTTGCTGATACAGCTGCAGGTTAGCACTGACCCTCCATGCAAGCACTGGATTTTTTTTTTTGCTATATTCTGGGTCACAAACTTTCAAGGATTTTACATTGGGATGTTTCTGCTTCCATGTACTAGTATGTATAATTGCAAAAAAAATTGACTCTATGCTAAATATTTTGATAAGAACAAATAATGTAGTGTTGAATTAGCTGATAGAATACAACCAGACTGAGAAATCCAAAGGACTTTGAAGCCATGCAAGCCTGGCATTTTTTTCTTCTAGTAACATACCATGGACATCATTGCAAATGATGCGCAATAACAATGAGAATAGCTTATTTTACTGTATCTAGAACTTAGACCTTTTTTTGCAGAAGCTTATCAACTTTGTGTTGACTATTCCTTTCACTACGCATGTGATTCAATCAGTCTTCATTTTGTATATTTCACATCTGAAGACAGTTTTTAAAAGGTTGATTAAATGACTGGTGTTTTTTTTGCTGAACCTTTATGGTCATGTCACAGTCATAAAACTGTTTCATAACTCAGTTTAATTTTTCACTTTGCTTGCTCTGAGGAGTTAATCTTGAAAGACAATATTCTATATGTATGCGTACTCAATGTGCAGCAGGAGAATCAGCATGTCATTGAATAAAAAGAAGTCACATTTTGATCTTTACTGTCAGTAGTTGCATTGTATTCTGCAGTTACAATTATCTTCTATCCGTTTAGCTAAAATATAGAGCTTTTAGAAAAACGTGTTGTTTTTTTCTCCCCATCATGATATGAATTAGGTTAAGATAAGCTCTGAAGCACTGATTTGGCAATAGAAAAATGAAAAGACCCTCCATTTGATGCAGCTCTGCAGTAGTTAGTAGGTGACTTTAATGAAGGAGGCAGCATGCAGTGGTAGTGGTCTCATGCTGCTGAAACATTTTTAGAAAACAGCAATACAAATCAAATGAAGAGGTTGTTAGTGTCATAACTTTCATTCATTCCCTACAGTGCTACTTCTTTTTATTTTATATTAACACAGTGAAATAGCAAGAGGAGCAGCCTGTTATAAACTCTTCTTAGAAGTAGTGGAGTGCAGTTGTGACCTGCTTTATATAGATGTGTCAGGCAGTACTACTCAGGATAAGGCAAACCCTTTCCACACTGTGAGCTTCTTGCCTTAGAAGTTGTAGCCCAGAGGAGAGACCAGCTGTCATAGCTCTCCTGCTCCCCCTGCCAGGCAAATAGCCTGAGTCTCACGTTATCATTTTTATCTTCCTTTTCTCTCTCATCAACGTTACAGTTGATGTCACAGAAACAGTGTGATAACCTAGGAGAAGGCTGGCACAAATTGCTTCCTCACCTAAAGTAGAGTGGGGACTGAGTTTGACCTCTTTCCTCATTCTGAAGCACATAAGGAAATGCGAAGACCTTCATAGCTTAAGATAATCCATCCCTACACCATTAATTACATTACCTTCATTGTCAGTGTTCCTAAAAAGTATCCTCCTTCGTCAAAATGGGCTTCTCAATGCATGCAGTTTTGTAAATAATTACCTTAATATATTACTATTATATCAATACTTAACCAGTATTAGAAAATTTGATAAACAGCAAGCCTGTTATTTTGGTGCACTCTCAAGTAGTTTTCCTGACTTATTTAATGTCACGCACTTCCTATCACATAATAACTCCTCATAATTTCAGATTACATTAAATACATTTGTTATTTTTAGCATAAAAATGCTACCATAGAAACTTCCATGCTGGCAGTGTTGGCTATGCATTCAATAGTAGACCTAGTAGGAATAGTGGAAGGTTATGCTGTATTAACCGAAGTAGTACTACTCCACTTTCTAGGTCTGTACCTTATACTGGTTCATCCTTTCTAAATACAGTTCTCCTCTGCAAGAGGTGTTTAAAAGTAAATAAAACTAAAACCTAACCCTATAGAACTACATTAGTACTTCCATGTACAAGGGACACAGTGATGAAGCTATGCTTCCTGTATAGAGACTGCTACATTTCTCCATACATGCTGCAATACTGTAATGGAAAGTACCATGGTAATAGTGAGGTGACAAAAATCTTTGGCTACAGCAAATGAGATTGAGCCCACATACAGCAGCTACAGAAGTGAAGGAAATGAGCTGCTTACCTTTGGAAGGCCTCAGGTAGGCAAGGATCTCCAGCAAGACATGTCCTTACCTCCTCTGCCAACCCTTAAATGAGGTCTGGAAAGGGGTGGATCCTGGCTCCACACCTTCCAGTCACTCCGGTGCATTGCATGCACCTGAGCTCCCCTGTGTTGGCTCTACCTTCTCACCAGGTGCTCAGTCACTGTTTCAGGCCATGACTTTGCATTTCCACTACAAATGCTATCTGTTCCAGTAGTTGCCTAGTGCTAATTGAGATTTCCAGTACTTCTGGAAATGCACATTAGTATTTGTAATTAACTTTAAATGTTTTTTGTTGTGTTTCGTTTTTTGTAAAAGAGGAATGTACTGATAAACTATTAATATGGTACTATGTTTTTCTCTTTTTAAATCAGGTTTTGCACTGTTGGCATTGGATATACCCAGCAAAGCTCTATCAGATCTTCAGCCACAACCTGTTCTATCGATGATGCAGCTGTTTGGATGGGATGATATGGTGTGGCCTCACCTCGTGTCTAGATACCTGAGTCACCTAATTCAGAACAGGTGAAATATTGTAACTACTTGTTCTTTCAAGTTCTTCTAGTACCTTCTCCTTCCTTATTCAGACTTGGCAAAATGTTTCAAACAGCAGTGTTTCATTAAGTTGACCCAGGTTCTGAGCGTCTTTTGAAGTTCTAAATTTCTTGAAAGCATTGTATCTTCTTGGGCTTTAAGGGCATGTAGTAGGTATTAATTGCGTTGGTTGGGTTTCTTGTTTGTTTTTACATATAGGTAGTTTAGGATGCTCAAAATTTGTCAGGACAATAGGTAAGAATGAGTTTGGCAAAGTGTTAGCTTCCTGACCCAGCCGTGCTTTAGTTTGGAACTCAGTAAATTCTAAAATTTCTTGTTAAAAGCACTGGTCTTATTCTTCTTATACCATTTACATTTAACAGAATAACTTAAATCTTATTATAATAAGTTGAAATAGGCATTATCACAGAAGTCTGAAGACGCTACGTAGTTAATATTAAAATGTCATGACTTCTTTTAAATGAGGAAGTTCTGCCAGCAGCTGAGGAGGAGGGATTGGATAGTATTGAAAATACAAGGAAAATGATTGTCAGAAAACGCGTGCGTTAATACTTTCTTTTTCACAAGCTTGAAACACTTTCTAAACACATATTAATGTTCGTGGAGCTCTGGTTTCTGAGACCTGCTAAATGAATGCTTTAAATTAAATAATGGGATAAGAAAATTGATCATATTTGTATGTTTTACATACCAATGATGAATTTTCACAGAGTTGCTTAGGTGTTGGAAGGACCCTCTAGAACTCAAATAGTCTAACTTGTCCCATTATCTGCTTGAGTAGGGTCAGCTAGAACAGATTGTCCAGGACTATATGCAGTTAGAATTTTATATAGCTGAGAAATTTTACTTCCCTTAAAAGGCCCACGTAAGCCTATGATGGATGGTTTGGGGTAGTATTTGTTTTCATGGCGTGTTCCCCTGTTACCGAATCAGGCTTTAGAAGCAGAGGTGAGATGAGAGAGTGAATGTGTCTGTCTCTTTGTCTCACTCGAAAGTGAAAAATGTTAGGGTAAGTACTGTACTTAGGAACATAGCATCCAGTCTCCAGATTTGCTGTGTTTCTCTTGGATGAACACTGTAGGGTCAGTGCAAGGTTTCAAATATGCAACACATGCTGAATAAAGTAGGAGATGAACGCATACAGCTACCTATTTATAATTTAAATCTGTTACTCAGGAGTTAAGATCAAGGAAAACACTTCTGTGCCTAAACTAGAATTTTAGTACTGTTTAGATACTTAAGGCTAATTACCAGTTCTCCCAGTAAACACTTCAGTGAAAGCAGTTACTTTATCAAATGGAATCATTTGAGTTGGAAGGGGCCTTTAGAGATCACCTAGTCTAAGTCCCCTGCAATGAACAGGGATCTCTTCAGCTACATCAGGTTGCTCAGAGTCCCGTCCAGCCCAACTTGGAATATCTCCAAGGTATGAAGCATCCACCACCTCTCTGGGCAACCTCTTCCAGTGCTGCACTACCTTTATAATGGAAAATTTTTTTCCTTGTATTTTTATGTATACTTAAGTATATATTAGCAATATTCATTAAACACTCTACATATCATTTTATATGTATCCACAAATACATTGCCATTGTGGCTCGGATAAGGGTAGTTATATTTGGAACTGTGGCCTAAGCATTCATGCTGCCAAGTGTTTACATTAGCAAGCAGAGAACTTGCACATATGACTAATGCTGATTTCCCCCTATGGCTCTGCTGCCATAAACTGATCTAAAAATGCAGTTAGCACTGATGGTAGCTAATGTATGTTCACTAGTTGAGCAGTTAGAATACTTGTGCAAGAATTGAAAAGACTAAAGGTGAGTCTTGGACTCCAAAAATGTTTAAACTTTTATTTCCAAGTGCCAGTTTAAGAATGAAAGGCTCTTGCCTTTCTTCTAGTGGGTTGTGCCATGGAGTAAGTGAGAATGTTGTTATGTTCATGGATCCATTTCAAGAAAACCCAATGGAAATAATAATGGTTTCATAGTTCGGTGGTGATGGATATGTCTTCCGCTCATGTGTGTATATTCTCTCTCTTTTTGGTTCTCTCTCATTTGTTCTCATTCTGTCTTCCTCACTCTCATTTTTTCTTTCTGAGAAATCTCCCATTGGGAGCATGGGGCATAAAGCCCTTGCACCAAGGCACATATTTTTGCCCATAAGCAAAGACTACAATTGCCAGAGGTCAAGGAGAATTACCAAAATTGCCCAGCAAGGTAAAAATTGGAGTATCGGAGCCTAGAATATGAACATTCCTGCTTCATCAGCAGACCTACTAGGAGCTCATACTTCCTTGTGAAAGAATAACTTTATTTGATAGAATTTAGCAGATGTATTGTACTCTAAATACTGTCATTTTCCTGTATGCTAATAAGGCAGCTTTCTTTTCTTTTCTTTTCTTTTTTTTTTTTTTTTTTGTAGTGTGCTTCAAGTACTTATTTACCTTAGGCAGTTGTAGAGCAAAAGTTATCAAAGTGTCTCAAGTGCTGGAATCTTAAGACTTCGTGGTTACTGCACTGTGATAATTTTCACATCAAACATTCTCAGTCAAAAAGTAAAAAGATTATTTTGTTGCTGATGCTGTTATACACCCTGCAAGCTCAGCCTAGTCTCTTTCAGATGGAAGCTCTGTTTTGCCTATCAGCTACTTCAGTGTTGATAATAAAAGCTCTGATGGGCAAGCTGTGCCCTTGGGAACATGTGCACAAGCTTTGGTATTTCTACTGCAGTAGTGCTTAAAGTTCCTCTCCCAATCAGCGTTGTGTAGTACATGGTAGTATTAGAGCAGATTTAAATTATCTTCAAGCATGTGCATAAGCTCATTGATTTAAAAGAACCATTCATCATGCCTGTAGCAGGTAGTTCCTGTTCTTTTCTTTCTGAAGGAGCGGGAACATGTTTCTCTCCAGCTTCAGGAAGATGCCTCAGTGGCCTACCTGCAAGAAAGTAACAGAAATAAGGATGAGTCTGTAGCAGAGAGTGTTTTTGTAATCTTCTGAGTCCACAGAGACTAGCTGCATGCATCCAAATTATGTAAGGGTTATGTTGGATTTTTTTGTTGTTTACACATTGCTGCAAAGAGCATGATGTCCATAGGCATCCTGGTGGTTTTTGTTTTGGCAGTGGAATTTAATTTTCAAACGTATATTTTTTGGTTGTTGTTTGCATTTGGTCTCCTTATTGTCAATAGCATTTCAGCAGACAAAATGTACACTTGTCGTTGCTTTTAAGAAAGTAACAAAGAAACCAAAAACCTTTATTAATGGTGTTCAGTGAGGAACAGAATCCAGTTTGGCTTCCACAGGTCCGTCTGGACTCTGTTGCAAGCCTGAGTAAAAATTCAGAAGAAAATAAGTAGATTTATATGTACATATATCAAGAAAAGAATACAAGCATTTTTCATTAAAGTCAAAGCACCTAGGACTGACTGGGGAAGAATCTCTCGAAGAAAAATGTTTAGCTATTTCCAAGAAATTTCAGTGACCCGAAGCACACAAGGAGCTCAACTGATAGGAATTGCAAACGGAGTGTAGAACAGATCTGCTGTCCATTAGCAAGGAGGTTCTGCAGAGTTAATTATACGGGACTGATGTACTTAGGAAGAAGTCACTACAGCAGCTCCTCTTGGTGGTAAGGCAAATATAGAATTTTGGCAGTGCTGAACAGCTGAGTAGTGTGGTTGCACATTGAGTGTTGATGGTGCCATTGATTCCAGCCTCTTGTCTGGAAGAGCAGGAGTGAATGACTGAAAGTATTTGCAGCAAGTTTGCTGTGTGCGTGAATACATACATAAATGTATACATGTATATACATTTTCAAGTGTACATCAAGTATAGCAGTTTCCTTTCTCGTCTCCTTGCTGCCTTTTTATGCTTTCTTCTCTTATCTAACAGAACCTATCTTTGTTTTCTAAAGGAGATCTTTTCCGCCTTACATGTAGTTGGGACTGAGCAGACTTCAGAGTGGTTTGGGGTACCTGAGCTAGCTTTTTGTGGAAGACTGGGATAGTTTAAGCAGCATCAGTGTGAAGTTCTAACCTGATTCAGATAAAACTGTTCTCTGTTGTATGCTGGCAGTTCAGATAGTACCGTGAAATTATCTGTTGTAGGAATAAGACATTCCACACTGTGTGATTTTTTTTCTCCCTTTGTTTTGTTTAATGTAGAGGAAACATGAATGCGTTTGTCTGTGTGCTTTTACATTCCTACGTGTGGCATTACAGAGTTTATTGTTTTATCTCTTCTTAGGCATTGGGATATTGTGAGCAAAATCCCCAGAGCACACAGAAGAAATGTCAATTTTCCTTTTCTGTTACTTTATTTCTAATTGTGCGTTTCTATACGTGGAGAGCCAAATGAGACACTGCCACCTTTTCAAATACTTTTAGTAACCTCTTTACCTTTTTTTCCTCTGCTACCGATGCAGTGCACTGTGTGAAGCTTTTTCCAGTATGGGATACACATCCTATGAAGCTTTGACAGTGCGTTCTTGGTTTCGATGTGTTTTGCAAATGTTCATAGATCAACCAAGCGGTACGCTGGCCAAAACAGATGCTGAGCGAGCAGTTGGTAAGTGTTCACATTTCCCTAATGTTTGCAGTAACAATTCTATATTGCAAAACTGGCAGACATTTTCAGCTAATTACAAAATGTATTTTTGTTTGTATTCCTTGACTTTTACCTAATTGCAAACTGTGTTTCTTTGCGCTGTTTGTGCTATTTATTGATGGCTTGCCTGCTCTGCATATGACAAATTTATCACAAACAAAGATAAAAGAGCTTGTTTCCTTGGAAGCAAAGAACAAAAACTTGCTCCCAAGGAGACAAGCTATTTTTCCCCCATGGAGACGAAAAAGTGAAAATCCGAAGTAAATAGTTGGAAATCATGCTGTGAACCCCCTAAAAAAAAAAAAAAAAGTCCAATTGCAAGTAATTTTTTCCTGTTTTATATCGAATATTTTGCTGTCTTAGAGCAATAATACTTCATTTTTTTCTACAAAACATTGCAGTTCTAATTATCTGTAGAATGCATCTTACAACAACTACTTTTATGCACGTTTTGTAGATTTCTAAGAAAACCATTAGGAAAATGAAAGACTTGATTATCCATCTTTAATATTCTTCGTTCTTGTGTATCTGTATTAGAAACACAACTACTTCAGATATGCATTCTTTGTCAAGAAAAATACTGTCAGTTGCAGAATGCATATTTTAGATGCTTTGAAATTGTGTTTCACTTTATGATTTTGTGACTAAAATAGAAAAGCATAACTGTGTGATCTGTTTACTGCTGTGCTCTCTTTTAACAATCAGGGAAAGCCTATATGGAACAGCTGACTGAAATGACAAGACTGATTTTTAAACTCAAAGAAGTAGAAAGCATTTTCTCAAAGGCTCAAGTTGAAGAACCGGTTTTGAAGCAAGATCCTAAAAATGCTCTTGTCCAATTCATTAAGGTACTGTATATCTTTTCGTTAGTTCATGGTGTTACTTAAGTGAAAAGGAATTATATATTACCTTTGCTTTGTGTGTACAAAAAGAAATCATTTTGATGTTTTTGTTTTCTCAGGCTGTTGGTAGAACTTATAGTGGCCTTCAGACGCTCCCTGAGAAATCTGCCATGGTACTGAAGGCCCTGGAGTATTTAGGTGATGTATTAAAGTATGTAAAACCTTATCTGAAGGCAAAAGGGCCTCCAGAAGGTCTGCAACTTGCATATTGGATCATAGGTAATTATTTTGTGACCTTTTCTCTTTTAGGAAGCTGTTTTGTAAGGAAACGGTAAAATGTGATGTTTAATACTTTTGGCTTTTGTACTGTCCATCTAATGGATTAAAAAAGCAAAGTCACCAAGATGTTACAGTTAAATACTTCAATCTTCTTTCACTAATTTTTTTTGTTTTTTTTTTAATCCTGATGCTGTGAAGTCAAACGTCCTTTCGATTTTTTTAAAATTATCCCTGCAAATCAGTGTTTTCAAAATCAAGATGTTTTAACATCTTTTGCTACCAAAAACCACTTGTTTTACCCAAACAAAATCAGAAACGGTAAGTCAGTTAAGCAGTATTGCAATATAACATCATATTCACTGGAGCGGTGATAGCAGTTGGGTCTGCTTAAGTAAATCAGGGATCTTATATACATCCTTTTACTACTCCTTATGTACAGCTTGTGCTTTCTTAAAATTCCAATTCTACTATTTTTCATTAAAATGTAGAAATACTGATAGGATGAGAAAATAAGAAGGCTGTTTGTTTTGAGTGAATATGTCAGATTCTCATTCACTTACCTTCAGAATTAGGGTAAATCTTAATTCAGCTTAAAGACAGAGGTAATGATTTGCATGCACATACATACATAGTATATATATCGTGACTAAAAGGAGGAGAGTGTAAAGCACTACTGCCATGCAGAAGCTGCATAAAATGTAATGTAATTTCAGTTTTGTTAAAGTACTTTACTGCAAGATCCATGTATTTTGAAATGATTAATGTTCAGCCATGCTGTTGTGCACAAGAATTTGTCCTTCCTTCTTAGATAAGGAAAAAAGAAGATTCTAAAAAGGCTTAAGAATGTGTTTTAGTGTGTTTCAATCACTTAATCTTAGCATTGTGAGCTCATTAAATTATAAGGACAAAGCAAGATTCAGAGCAAATCAAGAATCTTCCCACTTGTGCATACTGTACATGTCAGATTGTGTCTTCTACTGTCCCATACATCATGGCAAGGATAACAGAAGGAGTACTTTTAGCCAAAATAAGCATGTATCTTTCTAAACAGGAAGCTTAGACGACACTATTAGATGTACTATTAAATGGTCATTCTCTTCCTCTATGATTGATCATGGTGTTTTCTCTCACTCCACAAGATTAATGTTGTTTTTCGTTGTTTTTAGAGATGGTAACAAATGAGCTTGTAGATTCTAACAGCCTACTTCTGATCTCTCACTAATTTCAAACTCTTCAACATATTTTCATGGAGTTTCCTTCCAGCAATTTTTGGTCTCTTCTAATCAAATATTAACTTAAAAATGTTTGTAAAAACTACTCCATAGGAATCTGCTTAATGAGGCACCTTATTTTATTTCATCTGTATTTTTACTCTCTTGAGCATATTGTTATTTTCTCAAAAATTCATATCTTCTGTAATAATTACATTTTAGCAAAGCTAGGGTATTTACATGCCATCACCTTTTAACTGTTTGGGTTCTGTTTGGTTTTTATTATTATTAAAAAAAAAAAAAAATCTTAAAACCGTCTCAAAGCTGTGCAAGTGATACATTAATGTGTAGAAAATGTGTCATCTGAGTGTCATTTTGAACTTGGCCCACGCCGATCTGGAGAGAGTACTCATTCAATGGAGTCAGGTGGCCTTCATTCTGTTAATCTGCCAAATGAAATGCATTAAATACTACTTGGAAGACATTTAATGTTTTCCTAGCATTGAATGAGTGAGTAGCTGCTGAGGTGGCCACACTGTTGTTAGAAATATGAGTGGAAGGCGAAGGCTGTGCTTCTGGTGTGATCAGTGCACGTGGTAAGGTCTGTGTGATCTGAGTGTACATCTGCTGATTGCGGAGTGTTAGGTACCAAGGTTAGCTAATTTTTCTGCAGGGCTGCGAGAGGCTGTCCTTTCTTTAGCTTTGCTGTACTTCTCCTAAAACAGCTTCACTTGCATCACACCTTGTAATTAATTGAAACAGCCTGATGTTGGTGAACAGGAAATGGACTTTTTCTTTAATGAGCTTTTTCTAAGGGAATATCGTGCAAATAGTACATGAGAATGAGACCCTTGCTGTTGTTATTCTTGGATGACCTATTCAACATACTTCCTTTCTTCCTTTTTAGGCTTTCTTAGCTTTTTTTTTTTATTTCCCTGACTGTAAATTGCTTTGGATTTTCTTGATTCACTTTCTACAGGATGTCTTGTAAAATTCTGGGCACCAATACTGGCCACTTCCAAAGCACAGCAACTCCTGTTCCGCATCATAGATTGCTTGCTGCTGCCTCACTCAGTGCTGCAGCAGGACAAAGAGCTGCCTGGGGCTTTAATGTCCGCCATTCAGGAAAGCCTACACCTTTATCTTCAGGTAAATATGTGAAGTCTATTATCAGCAGACAAATGTAGCTTAAGGAAAAGATTCATGCAGCAGAGGAGATTTTCTTATTTTTTTTTTCCTGTAATCTAACAAGTGTTGACTGAATTTAAAGAAGCATCAAGAGAAGATTTTTCTTCTTGAGGAATTTGAAGGAAAATTGCCACCCCATTGGCTTTCCTGTCATTGCATGTAGCTATGCTGAGGTACACTCCAGAAGCTGCTGTTCTGCTTGCTGCAAATAGAGAGGCTGTTAGCCAACCTGCTGTTTATGCTGTGTCTCATGTAAGAGATTTCTGAAACGCTGAATCGTGATATATAGCAAGACACTTGTTGAGATGATGGAGTAAAGCAATGCTTTAAATCATCCTTGACTTTGTTAACTGTAGAGAATTAAAGACGAGTTACTCTATTTTTCCTTGCTCTCAGTAACAAAAGACAACCCTCTGCATATCATGGCACTGTTTTATCTTAATAGTTTGAGGGTATGTTTTGCTGAAACAAGTGCCTTTTCTACTGCTTATGCTAACATGAGTCAAGCTTTGCGTCCTGTTGTTTCTCCCATTCTTCCCTCAACTTACCTTACACTCCTGAAAGGCTTGTTGTGTTGTAGAAAGGCATTAGTTCCTGTGAGTGAGGAAAAAGATGTACTTTGAAAATAAGTCAACATATTTAACCTTGTAAAACCTTGCTTGCTTTTTATTTATTTATTTATTTATTTATTTTGCTTCCTTTTTCCCTTCCCTCCTAATATTCATTTTAGATTGTAATTCTAAGTGATTACTTATAGGATTGTATTGTGAAACAATGCAGTGGTGACTTTATAAACATCCCTTGGATTTGTTTCCTCTTTCGAAAGTTGCGTTATTATTGATCATGTCACATGGAAATGAATATGACTATATGAAGTCATATATATGAAGGTGTGCAGGCATGACTTGTTTTTCTGCTCTGTAGGTATTTTCAGAAGGTATATACACATAACACCATCTGGACACTGATGTTGCCACAGAGTGTGACTGTCCACTTGCTAATTTATTATTTTAGTCAGAGAGTGCTGTTCCTCTGTAGTCTGCACATACAGATGTAGTTTTAATGTGAAGCCACTCAAGTTGGTTTTGAAGACCAAGTGTTGTAGACCTTTGTTTCCTGTTTTCTCTGTCAGTCTCTGATTTTCTGACCCCAGTGTGGGCCTCTTCAGCAATCTGCTGCTCAGTCCATGTGCTTACAGGCTAAGCTAGATGACCTTATAGACCTGAGCTAGTTCATTTTAGACAATGCTATTCCTAGAAAACTAAAAATTATTTTGATAAACACTCTGAGGGGGAGAACAAAGAGAGCAAGACTTATTTTTTTCTATTTCAATATTGAACTTTTAAATTCTATTAATTATTTCTATTTGCGTGGTTCCAACACTTAAAAACTCTACAGGCTTCTATATCCAGTCAGAAATACTTCCTTACCCTGTATTTGAGAAACTTAGGGTTAGTGCAAAATGGAAAATATTTCAATATCAGTTACAAAACTTATTCTCTTAGGGTTGCTTCTGAGCTCTTTTGAGTTCAAACAAGTTCTAGGGACTCTGACTTCTCAAGTAACGATTTCACAATTGGCTTAAGCCAAGCTGACTTAAGGATAAATTCCTTCCGTTTCACCCCATGTGCATTCCCATTAAATTTGCTTAATGATTTTGTGAATAGGGGATGACTCAAATGTGTGAGTTGATGCAACTACTAACAATCTCTGCATAAATAAATAAATGAATCAGCCATGTCAGGAAAGCGATAAAACAGTATATGTATGAGCATTTAACCATGCTAGGAGGAAATGCAGAGAAAACGCATCTTCTGGGAGAAACTCTTTCTTAATAAACTTAAGTTGCTGGTGAAATATTTAATCAAACTGTCCTTGAGAGGCTACCCTGTGTCCAGTGCCCTTTCATGGAAGTAGAAAGCAGTATTCTAGTGCAAGATTCTCTTTTAAAATGTTTTGGGGGGGGATTTTTTTGTTTGTTTGTTTTTGCCTATAGGGCTACTATATCAATGTTATTACTTTCATTGTGCACCATCTGTTTTGATAATATTTTATGACCTAGGAAAGATTTTCATAGAATCACAGAATGATATGAGTTGGAAAGGACCTCTAAAGACCAAGTCTATCTAATTCTCCTCCCACCCCTCCATGGGCAGAGATGCTTCCCAATAGATCAAGTTGGGATATAAAATCAAAATTGTCTTTGGAGTTGTTTAGGTGACAAACTTCAAAAAGAAAAACATGGAAGAACAAGAATGAGGAATCACTTCATAATTTTATGAGACTATTTGTAATTGTGTGATAATGAGGCATATAAAATCTATCATGTGGTATTTTGCCTTTGTTTATACAAAACAAACAAACGCGGTTGATTTGTGTGATAGTAGGCTGTTGAAACCTATTACTCAAAATATCTTTGATGGATTTCTTGGAGAATGCTTTGGAGGAGTTTTGACACATGTTTACCAGTAATATGGGAAAGAACTGGAGCATAAAACTTAGCTCTAGAGTAGAAATAATAGTTTAAATACATCTTGCAGATTATGGTGTAGGTGCATGTAATAAGCATAATATACATCATAATGAGCTAGATTTATCAGTGTTAATCCTGTCCAAATACGGAAGATGGTTTACTTCTATCTGAATACAGGAGAGTGGTAAAAGATCTTCATTTTAAGTAGTGCTTGGCACATACATTTTCCAGTGATTTTAATGGGCCTGTGCAGGCTCAGCATTTGTCAGAGTTCAGACTTTAAAAGCCCTCCTGCAAGCCACATCTGTGGTCTGATATTTGAGCAAGCTTATTAATACATCTTGTGAATTATAGTATGTGTTTAATAGGAATTGTACAACATTAATTGGTGAACAGCAGATTTATTCCAACAGCAGGACTGATATTATAAGTCATCATTAGGTAGCTTGGCATTTCTGCAGTGAATAGTTCCAGTAATCCATACTAATCGGTTCTTCGCTCTCCACAGGTGATTTACAGATATATGGATAAATCAGAAGAGAGGCAGCTCTGGCTACAAAAGGTTCCTGCAGTGAGCATACACAGGAATCAGTTGCCTTTCTGTTGAAATGAGGAGCAGATGTTGTCATGCTCCTCTACTCCTCTTAAAATGTCTTTGGTTTTTGGTGGGGTTTTGTTTTTGTTTTTTTTTTCCTTTCTTTTATCTCAGAAGATAACTAAAAAACACAGTTAATTAAAAGAAAAAAAAGAGAGAGAGAGAAGTGTTCTCAACTCTTTAATGTCCATCTGCTTTCTAGGGATTGTCCTAAGGGTCTGATGTGATTATTTTCAGATCTCTGGTCCAGAATTACAGTCCAGTAGCATGTGTTTCTTTTTGCTGTCATATGAACAGTAGCTTCCTTCATCTCTGTTAATTACTAGTGGGATTTAAAAGAAAAGAGTACTCTGTGACCTCTTTGTAATTACACCCTTGGCCAGTGCCGCCTAGGGTAGTTTGCCATTGTGTTCAGAGACTCACAGCCACGGTGCAAAGCTGGTAGTCTATCCCTGGTGCCACTTGGGATACCGTGGTGTTAAGCCTTGTGCAGGTCTGCTGCTCTCTAGGCTTTGTAAGGAAAAGGAGGATCCCAAAATAAGGAGCACAATATTGAGCTAAAGTCAGTGAGCTTTCATGTCCAAAAGAGAAATCTAGGTTCATCTATGGAAACTTTCAGTGAACAATAGAAGCGTGGGTGCCTAATCATCTGATGACTCTTGCCTGAAATGGTTTGGTGCTGTAAATGTTCTCTAATATGTAGGGGCTGATTCGTGATTTTTTAAGCATATAGAAGCGCGTATTTCAGGGAAGGAGAGCTCAGGCTACCCACAAAACAGGTGATTTTTCACATTGTTTTCATTTGGAAGAAAGAATTTCTATCTTAGAACAGTTTAATGCTAAACTTGTAACTTCTGTTGTGTAGCATGGAAAAAAAAAAAGAGAGAGACTCCTCCTTACTGAGGAGAGATGTTGGTATTACTACATGGTTTTAGAAATGATGTTTTTTTAAGAGGCGGTGTCTCTTCCTGACCCACAAAAAAGGAACCTATAGAATGAAGATTTCCATCAGCAGTTCTCCTTATTGAGTATGAGGGGCACTCTTTATCCTCATCACATGATTAAATAAAAAAATCTCAAGCAACTTCCATCCTTTTATTTTCTCTCTAGCAAACAAGAGTATCTTTGGTAATGCTTGTGGCAGGGTGTTGTTATTAAATTCAATACTTTCCTTCTTTTTCAGATTACTTCTGTTCCCATTCCACACCTAAAAAAAACCAGAATCAGTTTACTTCAGCTCAAAAATGAAAATGCTTTTGTGAATGATCAGACTAGACTTATTGATCCGTCTTCAAATGAGACTATTAGTAGAGAGGCAAAAATTATTCTGTTCCTTCAGAGATCTCACTTTTAGTATTTCTTTCTTGTACTTCATAGCTGAAATATCATTAGGATCGTTTGTATAAGAAGAGTAACTTATTTAATAACAATCATTTTTTCCCCCCTTTTTTTGATTTCCCTTTTTTTGATTATTTTTTTTTCAAATCATTTGGGGTTGGATATCCTCTATAAAAACCAAAAGGAATGCTTTGTCAGGAGCTGGCAAGCAAAAGCTGTTTTCAGATATTTCTGCATTTTACACCTTAGTGTGTTGATCTATTCACTCATGTATTAGAGATGTTAACTTGCCTTGGTAACCATCAGTGTTCAGGAACGCACTCATGCTACAAAGTCTGGAGTCTGGTTTGTGGTGCTAATGGTGGCTTGAAATACTGTTGAAGTTGCTTCCTAATGTTCTCTGTGCTTGGACTTCTTTTGTGTTGTTATTCTTGTTGGACAAAACGATTGTGAAAACTGAATTCTGAAGAGATTTCTAATTGTACTTCTTACTGAGTTCCTTGTCATAGGACATAACTGGACTTGTCTTTTTCTTTTTCTTCTCTTAGTGATTCATTCTTCCTCCTTTCAGTAACCCAAGGAATGGGTTCTTAAGGAATTAAGGAATTCTTAACTTTTTCTCGTGGACACTTTCACCACTAAAAGAAATACTTATTTTCCCACAGATGTAACATCTACATATATATTCTGTGTAACTGGGTGGTGTTTATGTAGTCACTTTCTAGGCAAGTTTCTACATTCCTAGATTTTTCTGCATCAATATAGATTATATTGGATAAGTCACACCAGTTTTACCTTTATCTAAATGAGTTTTTAAAAAAGAATTTAAATCCCTTATAAATGGTGCCTTATTTACTCTCACTTGATCACACTATGAGCAAAATTTTTGTTAGACCACTATTCTAGCTTCATTAGACCACATACATAAGTGAAAAAGAAGTTTGTAGCTTTTGGGCACTGAGCCCTGGCATGAAAAGCTAATGTTTTATTTCAGAGTTGAAAGGAAGATTATGTGGCCCTAAGATTATCTTTCAAGGATATTAGTTAGTCCAGTATAAGATTTTTCTCTCCTTTGTAAGCCTTGTACTAGCTCTGTCTTTAGCCGTAGACCTGATGGTTTGTTGACAGGTGCAGCAAATTGCTGATACTTCTTTGTAATGCAGTAGTTATTTGTGCAGCAGTAGTTTGTAGAGTGTATAATGAGTATTTAGTCTACTGATCTTAAATTTGTTCAATAATAAGGATTTATTCAATTTCCTTCTCTCTTGTTTTTTATCTTTCACAGGGCCTGTCATTTATATGTTGTCAGTCCCAAGCTCAGGGGGCTTATTTAAATCAACTGCTTGGGAGCATTGTTCAACAGTATTTTGGACGATTTCTCCCTTCTTCACCAACTGCACTTGGAGCTGGGCAGCATCCTATGTTGACTGCTTTATGTAGTTCCATTACAGTCCCTCAGGCGCTCCGTCTACGAAAGACCACGTTGCATGTCATAAAGTAAGGCCCAGTGATGAACAAAACATCACTTATTCAGATTTCACAAACAGCTAATGAAGAAGAAAATGTCACTGTTCTCATCTCAGTAACTGATAGTCAGGCTGAAGGAAAAGCCTGTAAGTTGCTGGGCAGGAAGATAAGAAAAGACAGAGAATATAGAGCAGCAAAGTAAAACTGGGAAGATCTGGAGACTGGTGAGAAAGTCACTGAGGATGGAGGTCCTAGGCTACAGTAAGAAAAATACAGCATATGGCCTCATAAAAAGCAAGCACTCCAATACATATCATCCTATGGCTGTATCTCAGGCTCTGTTTAGGATCACAGAATCATAGTTGTAACAGCTGCCTTTGAAGGGGAGGACTAGATGCTATGGTACATGTCAGGATATACATAGATGTGCTAGCTCTCAAGGAGAAACAGAAAATTTGGGGTATGGAAAGAGGGAGATGGTGAGCTATGAACTGCAGCTCTTTGTTCACGTTGGGGAAAAAAATTAATTTTCAAATAAAAGGTGGTTGCTTACATCTAAGGTAATTGTACTTTGTTAAAGAGTAAGTATACACATTGATTAAAAGAAAATCAGTGATGATCTCAGTTAGCTACAGTAGATAGTGCTTTAGGTAAAGCCTAAATTATCACATATAAAGGGAGTGCATTAAGATTTCAGTATTGATTCTTTATTTTTTTCAACTTATGAATACTCAAACTTTCTTATCTTAATAAAATTACTTGTGAATGTGAGCATGAAAGTGTGAATTTTAAGCCTTATTGTGTAATGGCATTTGGTAACTTGTAAGACATGAAGCATTTCTTAGTAATCCGGGAAGAACTGTTTGGTGGGCAGGAGGCAGTCACTAGATCTATACAAGGCAGTCAGAAGATCTATACATAAGTACATACAGAGTTTGCTAGCCTTTCTGACATACAGAAGCTAATGAATGTCTTGCTGCTGAACAATGGAAATTGAACAAGAGAAATGTATTATCCAGGTCAGATAATCATTTTAGTGAAGAATGCCACCCCACAAAAAATAGTGTGCAGTTTTCACAGTAAATTACTGGAACGGAAGATTTCAGAGATGCTAATATTAAAATGAGATAAAAACCACATGGTGCAGGGAATATGGAAACGTTTTTATTTTAAAGTGTAAACAAAGTTGTATAAGTATGTCTTATTAAGTTGTTGAGAGGCATAGCAGCTTTTAATTGATGCACTGGTCAGCAAATGAGCATGCTTTGTGTGAATAGCTAATGGTAACTACTGTTCCATATTTAAAAATCATTTTGCAGGTTCTGGGAGTACTTTTTTTTGACTGATGAGTAAATGTTCTGTGTGTTTTATCTCCACTTTTCTCTTCTGAATGTTCAATTTAAGTAATCGTCTTTAGATTTCAGTAAAGTCATCTGTAATGTCAGATCAACAGTGGTTCGATCGTTCATCCTTTTCGGGTAAAAAAAGAACAAAAAACAAATGAAATCATTACATTTGAGACAGCTCAGTGTGTGTGGTGTCAAAATTTGCTCTTGAAGCAGATTTGCAGGTTATCTTTATCTTTGCAACAGCTTTTGTACTGGAGATGATTGTGTAAATTCTGATGGAGCAAAATCAGACATTCTGTCCCATTTCATCGTTCTGTTTTACAAAAATAAGAGTACCAGTATAACAACAGAGCTCTTACCACAGGTTTGAATTGTGAGCAGAAAATAGCACATAAAACTAAATAAGGTAACTGAACAACAGTTGTATTTTGAATGTTATTTCAGAGTATCGGAATCTAAACTCCTCCTTTTGTTGTTATTTTATGCTGCTTTCTTTATATTTTAAATTTTAGAGTCACATTTGGCTTCTTAACTATAATTATGACTGCTATTTCTCATTTCCCTCAACAGAGGAGTCAGAAGACATCGCTGTCCTGATAAATTGGGAGCCGTTTCTAAGACTAAGATAAATAGAAGCCATTACCTGAGTCTAGATAAAGATAGAAATCTGTGTAATAGGCCTCCTGCTGAAATATCACAATATTATTTCCAGTTACATGGTGCTCACGTTGAATGGAAGAAGAAACCAACATATCTCAGGCTGTTTTGATTTGTTTTGTCTTCCCAGTGAAAACTACATGCAGTTCAAAGGTAGCGCTCCACCTCCTCGCTTGGCCTCAGTTCTTGCTTTCATTGTTGAAGTACTTCAGAGAACCCAGACCAGTGAACTGTGTGACATTGAACTGGTTCTCCCAGCTGTGTTGAAGTGCTTGGTATTTGTTAACGAGCTACAAGGTGAGCTACTTGTTTGCTTTAAATACATTTCTATACACCTGTAAGGTTTTCATACTGCTGAGCATCTTTCATCCCAGTGTACAAGCCGTTCCTGTTTTTTTGTTTGCTTGTTTGTTTGATGCATTAGCCAGATAAAGTGGACAAGCTTTGTTCATTAAATAGTGTGTTCTCTAAGACAGGAATTTCTCACTGACTCAAGTGCTCTGAAGGATTCCTGATGGGTTGATCCTTAGTTGGAAGAGTGTTTCCCATCACTCCCACCTCATTTCTCCCAGACTCAACACAGTGGAAGTTTTCTTGCACCTGAAGATTTTAGACCAAATAAGACTAGTGTATGTATGTTCTCCCCTTAGAGACATCAGAAAGCAACATGCTATACTTAATCCATTTCTGAAGGGATCTTTGACCCCCTTATTTTTTCTTCTTTTAGCCTGTTCTGCTTGGTAGTGATACCTTCTATGTTTTTAGCTTCTTAAAATATAATCAGTTCAACTCATAGCTGTGTAAAGAATGTGAATGTGCCAAAAAATGTCCGCTCCTTGCTGCCAGTAAAGGTATTAGGCACAGTGGGGATTCACCTCTGACTTCTCCTGGGAATTTTGACTAATAAAGCAATTTCTGATGCTTTTCTGTAAAAGCTTCAGGGACGGGATAAATTCAGGAGATTAGCTGAATCAGCACACACCTCTGTTCCCCCTTCTGCCATTGTAGCCACAGCTGTCTGAAGTTGGAGCAGAATGAGCTAAATGTCCCGTGATTCTGCAGCCACCAACTCACAGGATTCCACCATATCCTTATAGAGAAGTTGCAGCTCAGTTCCACCGTTATAAAGGAAGAGCTTTATCTTGCACCTTGAATATCCATTTGGAAGATATAAATGGAAGAAAACAGTGGGCTCCTTTGTTGTTTGAAAATACACAAAAGGGTGGATTTCAGAATACTTACTGAAAGAACAGCTATTGAAAGTAGATCTGGAGAGCTTTGAGCAGGTTATAATACCAAAACTGCTTTTCCCCAGTTCAAATATAGGAACAATTAAAGAATAAAAACAAGACTGATTTTTTTTAATTTAAACTTATTTCCATTAAGAGCGTGTGTCTCTGTTCTGACTTGAGGAGGCAATATTGTACTTAAAAATCCGTATGTTTAAAAGATAATGGTGTTGAAAACTGGACTTTGCATAAATCTGAAATTCATGCTGTTCTTATAGCCAATCTAGCTAACTACTCTGTCATTTTACTTGCATCAAAGTAAGATAAAACCCATTATTTTCTCATTTAAAAATTGTAGTCTTCATGAAAGACATTCTCCAGATGGTCAGTTCAAGAGCTCTGTGTGAATCTTGTGATTTTTCTTTTACAGTTAAAAAAATATCTACAGTCATTGTGCAGTACATGGTACAAGGTTGCCAAGCAAGGTCAAGAGGAGAACATGCCACCCAGCTGACTTCTGTATTTAGGTAACCAGAAAACATGCCAATTGGCAGTAAAGCTACTGCAATCCAGTTGACAGCAAACATGTTTGTTTTTTTTTTTAAAACAACTAATTATCCTTAACAAACTGCATTGTTACTTGTTTATGGTACTTAAATTATGTTACTTTTGGCACTGGTTTTAAACATAACTTTGCCAAAAAGCCAGAGCAAAAAAAATAGAGAAACATATCTGCTTTTTCATGGATTAGGAGCTGTTTTGAAAGGACTATAATAGAGAACTACACTGCTGCTGCAGTGGGAAAATCTCCTTATGAGTGAGTGGTGCTGCTATGTAGTGTGCTGTGGGCATGCCTAATTTGAAGTGTATATAACAAAGATCAAATCCTTGTCCAACATGTTTCATTTATTTGTTTCTCTGACAAATGAATAGATTAATTTTATGTCAGTTTTACTTACATACCTCAGCAAAATGAATCCTCTTTCTCGTGTGGATGTAGTAGAAGAGATGTAGGAGCTAAGACCCAAAGACATTTTGCAGACCTGAACGCTGCTGCTGTATTGGATAATGTTAAGATGAAAGCCCCTGACCGATTTGCTGATGTCTCCGTGTGGGCTGTATCACTTTCATGAGATGTTTCACTACTGGGGTGCAACTTCCCAGTTAGTTAGATGTAATCTGTGATCATCAAATACCTCAAACCCTCAAATAGACTAATGGATGTACTTCCATCCGATAATCTGCCCTGCCCAAGATCTAGTGGAGCTTTATAAGAAATGCTGATTCTGTTTCTGCGGACTTCAATCTAGATATCTTGTTTTGCTGGACTTTTTGGTTAAATAATAACTCCATGTTTCAGTTTTCCATGTTTTCCATTCAGACAGATGCGTTAGAAACTAAGTGCTCTGGAACAAGTCAGCCCTGGTAAAACAGCAGCAGAATCCGCTGATTTGCTTGAAAATAAATGTGTATTTATTTTTTCTTAGCATTAGCCTTCAAAAGCATGGCTTTGTTTGTACAAGGAATTGCGTATAGAGCATTTCATTGTAACAGTACAGTTGCTTCCATGCAACCAGATTGCTTGCTCTGATCATCTTCTTCAGTTGTTCTTGGCATGTTCTCTGCATCTAGTTCTGACCTTGTGTTAAATGCCTCTGTGTCCCCCTCAGGCAGTTTATCCAGGACTACACTGCAGTGTATGATCACCGGGTGTTCAGCATTCTAGAAACAGTGGCAATCTTGGATCAGACATTAGTTACCAGCCTGATTCCCACGCTGACGCAGTCTCTGAAGGATTCAGAGTACAAACAAGGTCTTGGAAGAAATGCAGCACAAAGGTTTGTTTTTTTTCTATTT
Organism: Alectoris magna; assembly: GCA_030625065.1. Lineage (NCBI taxonomy): Eukaryota > Metazoa > Chordata > Aves > Galliformes > Phasianidae > Alectoris > Alectoris magna. Next base: position 74,053,306 of record CM060562.1, read on the forward strand.
AATACCTCTTTTTGACAGCAAAGAGTAGAGGTACGATCTCTTGAAAACAAGCAGTGTTAGGCAGCAGCACACATACTCAAAAACGATTGATTTTTTTTCAGTGTTCAGCCAAAATCTCCTTTGCTCAGACCTTTCATGGTGTTAGGCCATCTACATCTGCTAAGCATTTTCAGAGAAATTGTGACACTGGGGCTACAAACCTACATACAGTTTAAGCCAGATTGCCTCAGTTCACTACACTGTGTGTTGTAAAGTAGAGGGGGAAAAAAAAACAAAAAAACTTCTGCCCAAAGAATATTTCTGTAAGTCCCTGTTCTAGAGAACATCACCATTTATACACAACACTGCAGTAAAATTAGGTATGATCTGAGATGCTTGGGAAAGAAATACCCACGGCTCAATTTCAAGAGTTCTCTCACAGTATAAATTTATGAGTGTTGTGGGTATTTAGAACAGGATGGCCTCCTCTTTGATAGGCACAACAGAATCTCACTTTCTCCATTTGCACCCTGAGAGCTTAGGACAGAAATACTTTGCCTGTGAACCTGTGAATCCATTTAGCCTTAGGAAGCAATGGAAGATGAGGAGAGCAACTCAGCACAGATGGCGGCAGCTCTTTGGTGCAGGTGCAGCACTGAACTTTCAGCAACCATATGAATGTTGTTACAAAAACCCAAAAAGCTCCACACAATGTGGCACATAGGCCAAAAGGTCTCCTTCTGTTAGGTCTCCTAATGGGAGTGCAGGGCTTTAGAGTCAAGGCCAGGAAGTGGCTTCAGCCGTATGCACTAATGCACATACTGGGACCCCTCAAAGAGTAGATGCTTTGGCAAGGCCTGGGTTATGAGGGGAAAAAAAAAAATAAAAAATAGCACCAACAAGAAAACAGAGTTGTGCAAGAATGTAACTCGTGAGACATTAAGAATTACTCAAGGAGTATTCAGTTTCCATTTAACAAAAAACATGTAAGCCGTCTATAATTTTATTATTCACCTTTTCTATTGGCTTCTTCTCATGAAGTCATTTGCTTTTATTTAAAGGAGATCACACTTGATCAGACTGAAGGACCATCATATGCAGCATTTTCATACTACCCACTTTTGGTCTTTTGATGATGTATAGTTTTTGTAGTTTACCAAGTAAAAGAGCTGTCTATGCATTGTCACAACCTTGTTGTGCAAAGTATGCTATTCTCTTTCTTCCAACTTGGCCACGCTAAAAAAATCACAGCAAACAAAGCTGTGAATAGATAAGGAAAGAAGGCATGATGGGTTAGTAATCCAGTGTGTTTGGGAGTTACGTACTTGACTACTCGAATGTGTGAAGTTGTTTAAGTAATGTTACATTCTTCTGTTTTTCAACAGGGAAGCCTACAAAAGGCTCTTAACTCACCTCTCAGAGGCTGGACAAAATGAGATACAAAAACTGGAAAATGAGGCAGGTTAGCAGTTGCTGGTGATCATCCTTTTCCCCTTTCAACATTCCCACACTGTTGATACCTAAATCTGCCACAACACACTAGCCAGGTTCTTCATCATTTTTTTTTTTTTTCAAGTTACGTATTTAAATGATTTGTGGTATTTGAACATTGTCGTGCATCCGAAGTGTAACTCTTAATATACTGTTGTACAGTGATTGAAAGATATGGCAAATGATATCAAATTGTCTCTATAAGCAGAGCCTGGATTGCACCACACACAGAAGGATTTAAAAAATAAATGCATAAATAATAATTTCAGAAAACTCCATTCACGTTGAGTCCTGACCCTCTTAACATTGTACTTTGGAAAACCTCATTCAGAATGTTCATAAGAAAGGTGTAACTTTGTAACTTCTAATTTATTATTTTAGAACAAGAGCAGCTTTGCTGTTTCTGTCTGTGCTGGATTTGCTATATGCAGGCACCACCTGTATGTGGGCCAGTATGGCAGAGATATCATGTGTAAATGAGAGCTTGTAGTATGTTGCACAAAATGTATATAGCTGTCTTAACTTTCCACATTATTTAAAAGTCTTTCAGTTTCCAGTGTGTAATCCCTTGTATTATGTTTGTGGGTAATAAAAGAACAAAAGTTCAGATTTCTTGTCCTCTTCCTTTTTATTACTGTTCTGAAAATTAACCCAGAACGTTCAGCAATCCCATGATTTTATCTCTTAGTTGTGACAGTGTTGATTGGATATATGTATAAATTAGACTAGGTGTAAATAGTTTAAGAAAGAGGGCAGATGGGATTCCAAAGGAAATGCGCATTTGGGGAATCTATTTCATCTGAGCACAGATCAGCAATTACTTCTGTTTGCCTGGAAAGCCAGATTTGCCATATATTTTGGATTGTCTCTTAGGTCCTTCCAGGATGGATCCAGCTCTGTAACTTTTTTACACTTTTTTCCAAAGTTCGTTCTTGGGAGCCTTTCTCTAATGCCTATGGAATTCCAGTGCTTCACTTCCCACAGTAACCTGTATTTACGCAGCTACTGGCAGAACTTTTGGAACAGTAAGTTTGCCGTTCGTGTCAACAGTGGTGAACAGGCTGTTCACTTCTAAAGTTATTCAGATTTCAATTTCATAATATTAATGGGAAGGAAAAATTATTTTAGTGGCTTACACTCCACAGAAATCCCTGAGATCTTGTTTGGAGCAGCTTCACTTTTGTTACAGTAATCTTGTCCAGTCAGATGAGATAGATAGTCTTCTTTCCTGAATCAGCTATCCTTACTTCAGATAGCACAGTTAACTAAAAGCCTCTTTACAGCTATTTAATAGCGCACAACGTGGAGGTTCTTTTCATTATGGAAAGTGACTCAGTGAACTCGCATTGTAGCTTCTTGTAAGTTTCTGTACCTGGGAGGAGTTCGATTCATCTCACGAGAATTGTGCTTCTAAAAAGCTTTTAAGTATAAATAAATAAGTAAAAACTAAAACAAAAACCACCCCACTGCCGAGTGAGATTAAGAGACGTCTTTGAAATCTGAGCCCTGCCACCCAGATTACAGAGCAGATGTCTGACTTGCAGTAATATTTCCTGAAAGTAAAACCTTTGACTTATAAAGGATAGAGCAGATTAACAGTCTACTAAACACATCATTAAATGATTTGTTCTAGGGCATATTTAATACTGTCGGTAGTGGTTCGAAGTTTCAGAAAAAGCAACACAGCTTTATGCAAATGTATGACAGCTCTTACTGCACAAGAAACTAATTTAAGCAGTTTGGAAATTATCATCCTTCTCTGTCAAAAAGTTAATGTGAACAGAAATAAAGCATTTTGCATCGTATTCATCACCCACTGCCAAATGGGCAATTTGGTCGGGCCTAATTGTGTGGTATGGACAGTTGCAGATGTGACTGACAGGTTTGATGATATTAATCAGATAAAGGCTTGCGGGGTATTAGTCTGGACTGACCTACCACATATACAACATAACAGCAGTCCAAAATCAGTTAGAAAAAAAGAGGAAAGCGCTAAATGTAAATACAGTATAGTAACTAAAGACTGAAAATCACTGTGAGCTAAAATAAATCATATCATATACAAGACAGTATGTATTATAATTTTGCTATAATATATGTGTCTTATTTAAATTTTTCTAAATAATATTGTCTCCTAAATTACCTTTATACAGAAGCATCTAATGATTTTGAATATGAACAGTTTGGTTCGAAAACAGTAAGAAAAATATACCTTCCTTGTACAATGCATGGGGAACTGCTTAGATTACAGAAGGAAATTTTGGAAAGCTTCTACATGAGCTCTGCTACTGACAGGAGCAGTTTATCTGTGTATAGATGCAAGGTTCGGATCTTGGCATGAAGCAGTAAGACAGAGCCTTGCTGCAGATCAACTGACATGGGCATCTGAACAGGTTTCCAGCTCCTGGTGAGCGGTTTTTCCTCTCTGGCAGGGGAAAGGAACTCATCTCCTGCCAAGCTTGCTTTCATCTCCCTCCACCAAAGACTTGTCCCCATGGTCGTTTGTGCAAGGTGGAGCTGGGTGGCCCTGTTCTGACACATCACCTGTTAGGTCTGCCAGGGAGCAGGTGGCACGGAGCTTGGTTCTCTGGCAGCTGACATCACCTCAAGGTGTAGCCATCAGATACTTCAGTGTGGTGCAATTTGGTCAGCTGGTCAGCAGCTGAGAAGCATCTTTATCCATCAGTGGCTCCCTAATGTTCAACATATTTACGCTTCTTGCTCCTGAGTAGTTTTCCTTCCAGTGTGTATGGCTGGTCTGCTAATGTTTTGGATTTGTGCAGGACCCAAGCAGGCATTACTAGCAAGTTACATTACCAACCTCAGACTCACTGATGAGATCTTCATTTCATAGAATCATAGAATCAAAGAACCACCAAGGTTGGAAAAGACCAGTGGGCAGGCACTTTCAGATGTCTGTCTTCAAGGCTGTGCAGGGAAAAACCCAGAGAGCATCAGAACAGAAATCCTCTGCAGACTCTAGGGTGTAGACACATCACTGCCTGGCTCTGCATTAGTTTCTGGATTCTTTGTTTCTCAAGAGCAATGAGTTACCAGACATTTCCACTAACTGGGCAGATGTCATTCGCAGGATGATCTATCAATCAGCTCTCCACTAAGCAATACAGGTCATAGGATCATAGAATGACTTGAGTTGGAAGGGGCCTTAGAAATCATCCAGTTCCAACCAGTTCAAGAGTAATCCATTGAACCTCTCATGTTTGGACAGACAGATGCCACTGCAGTTCTGCTGCTTTTACCCATATCTTTCAAGCTTTTGTGGCCTCTCGTAGGCGTGGAGCAAGAGCATTATCGAGGCTCTAGTTAGAGTTGCTAATAACATTCAGTCCTGCTCTGCTTTTTATACGAAAAGTCGATTGTATTAAGCTATTTTGAACATTAATTACAATCACTGCAGGGCCACCATACTTCAATGATGTTTTAAAAAATATCAAATTTCAATAAGTCATTTCTTCCCCCAAACCTCTTGCATGGTCCATGCCCAACATTTCCTTTGTTTTAAAAGTGCAAATGGCATTGACAGGAAACCTCTTTGAAGTACAGCAGCTGTGAGCCTTGTGGGCATTTTCCCCGCTGATCACATGTGCCAAAGGACAACTATGCCCTTTCCCTTTTTGCAGTATATGGGAACGGATAGCTGAATAGAAAGTATTTCTCTATTTTCATTATTCTAGAATTCAGAATTCTGATCACCTCTGCCCCCTTGTGATGTGAAGCTGATGTCCAGCCCGTCACAAACAATGGCAAGGAGACAGAAGTCTGGTTTCTCTTTCCTTTAGTAACCCTAAAACAACTGAAAAATGAAGGGAGGAGGGAGAAAGAAGCCTTCTGTTCAAAATTCACATCCAATTTCCATCAGTCCCACAAAGCTGTCCATCTATTTTATAAGAATTTCCCATTTTTATTGTTATTAAAGAGCAGGAACGTGATAATTTAAATTACTCCCTGCTTTCATTTTCAATGACAAAAAAAAAAAAATAGTGGGGGGAAGGCACTTGTTTCAATAAAAGCGCCTCTGAAATAGAAAAATTTACGCCTTTTATGCTGGAACAGAGCAACAGATCTGTGCAAAGAAAAAGATTGTGCGTATCTGCTGTAATTGCACAGAAGAGGAGCTGCCGACGGCAGACACTACTTAGGAAGTCATTTAAGGAACTCCTATAACTGTCCACCTAAATGCAGTGCATTTCCCTCAGGAAACAGAAAAGAGGTTTTATTGCGCTCTGTTTTTGTTCCTTTCAGTAGCTTCAGAAGATTATGTATGCACGGGTATTTTCAGTTAAAAATTATAAAATATGATTAAACTATTACTTAAAACTCAAATTCAGTGTAATCGGCCCATCTGTTAGCAATGGTTATAAAATTATGTAGAAGATTAGAAACCTGATGCGGTGTCAGTATGTCATAGCATAATTAGGCTTGTTTTATGATGAATGCCTGGGATATGGCTTTTGTCTGCTTGAGCAGCTTGGAAGGGGTAACCCTTCTGTAGGCTCAATATGTGAAACCTAAAGATACGTGTAACAAAAACCACCGCCAACCCAGGTCCTGCACCACAGGTGTGTCTCTTTGCAGACCTTCCAAAATGCCAGCAGAGTAACTCCGTGTCACAACCCAATCCACTGCATTGTTCATTCCACCTGGGCTGACCGCAGACGCGCAGCCTTTCCTGAACAACGGCGGCTAAACAGGCATTAGAAGTCTGAGTCTGCTGAACGCATTGATTTCACAAAGGTCCAGCATCACAGAATTACTGAATCACAGAATCACAGAATTGTAGGGGTTGGAAGGGACCTCTAGAGATCATCGAGTCCAACTCCCCCACCAAAGCAGGTTCCCTACAGCAGGTCGCACAGGTAGGTGTCCAGGTGGGTCTTGAATATCTCCGGAGATATAACTCCACAACCCCCCTGGGCAGCCTGTTCCAGTGCCCCGTCACCCTAATCATCTGTACTGGGCTGGTGGGAAAATCAGCTCAGCTTTAAATTACTGCTAAAAGAAGAAATTGTTCTACCCAAATCTACCCAGGTAAGAGTTAACGTTTTAAGTACTTTAATTTTGCAGAACTTACGCTTTTTTTTTTTTTTTTTCAAGGACACATTTTAAAGGGGCAAAAATCCACATAACGAGCATTTTTATATATAAATTATGTATACTTTCACAGAAATATCATAATTAAATTGTAGAAGCCCTTTATACATCTCTGTGCTAAACTTTCTGCAGTCTTCCTCCGCCGTGAACCCTGACTGCAGATGAAGTGTTTTAACCTTGCCCTCTTAATTTATTCTACATTCTAATTTTCAATAAACAGATGCCGCCTCTTTCAGTGCTTGTTTCCACATTGTTCCACATTCTGCCTGTGTTGTTTCTGCATGTGCGAATATTCAATTATCCACTTCTCCATGATTCTGCAACTGATGTACTAAATGTCTGCACGGGTTTGGGGGAAGTGAAGTAGAGATGGCAAAACTTAAGGGAAAAAAGAGTTACAAAAGTTTGAATGATCCTGGCAGGCACTCTCCCTGAAAGCCTCTAAGCTAAAATCAAAAGCAACAACTCTCAGTGCCAGGATTCTGAACACAGCAGTGCGTGGACTGGCTGCATGCTGCCTCACAGCACACACTGGTTTCTTTGCACAAGACTTGGGTATGAAAGGCTCAGCAGAGACCAAAGGGGCAGAGTAAGCTGTTGGTCCAGGTATCCTCTTGCTGCTGCTGCAGCATGTCACAGAATCGCAGAATCATTGAAGTTGGAAAAGGCCACTAAGATCACTGAGTCAAACTGTCAGCCCACCCCCACCATGCCCACTAACCACGTCCCCCAGTACCACATCCACACAGTTCTTGCACACCTCCAGGAACGGTGATTCCACCAGCTCCCTGGGCAGCCCACACCCAGTGCCTCACCACTGTGAGAAGTTTTTCATAATATCCAACCTGAACCTCCTCTGGTGCAACTTGAGGCCATTCTCTGTAGTGCTATTGTTAGTTACACAGAAGAGGCCAACCCCTACCTCACCACAACCTCCTCTCAAGCAGTTGTAGAGAGCGATAAGGTCACCCTTGAGCCTTCTCCAGACTGAACAATTCCAGCTCCCTTAGCCGCTCCCCATAAGACTTGTTCTCCAGACCACTGACCGCTTTGTTGCCCTTCTCTGAACAAGCTCCAGGACTTTTCCAGGTCTTTCTCATAGCGAGGAGCCCCAAACTGAACACAGTACTCAAGGTGCAGCCTCACCAGCTCACCAGCTGTCAACTAACATCCCCCCCAAGTTCCTTTTCCTTCACACAGCTTTCCAGCCACTCTCCTCCAAGCTTGTAGCACTGCATGAGGTTGCTGTGACCAAAATGCAGGATGCAACACTTGTTGAATTTCATGCGATTGACCTCAGCCAATTGTCAGCATCCTGCAAGGCTGCCTCTGGAATCTGCATATTTTGGACAAAAAGCACAAAGCAGCTGATGGCTGTTGTGGTGACTATAACTAAGAAGATAAGACAACGTAGGACTCAAAGGTGAGGTATGCTGTATGAAGAATGAAATGCTGAGAATTACCCAAAAATTGAGATCACGGGACAGGAGTAAGAATGCAAAGGCGCTTCCTTACAGCTCTCCAGACCCCGTGGCCCAAAAGCCTGCCTGCAGCTGGGAGCAGATTTAATCAGTAAATGTAAGAAAATGCACAGAACTGCACTGGCATCCAGACTCAACAGTTCACAATGCTGCTGCGTTACACAGTTGCAAAGATACCTCCAGTTCCTGCTGGCTGGAAGCTACTTGGTTCCGTTGCACAACCATCCCAGATGGGAGCCTGAGTGAATGGTGCTGGCAGCTGCTTTCACACCTTGCTGGTCTCACTCCAGGAACAGAATGATCCAGCATGGAGATATTCTGGGCATCCTCAAGGCTCTGCAGGAACACTGAGCTGAATGGCTTCTCAGAGGTACACACCAAAACTGCTTGCTGGTCAGAGAGAGTGCTTGGGTTATGTTTGCCAAAAACAGTATAAAACTGGGAGTAGAAAAGGTAGCCCTCACGCTTGTGCACAGGAACTTGTAGCTTTCTGAGAAGCCAGTGACACAGTGCAGAAGAGGCAGCACAGGGACAGACAGCTTTGGAGGCCACAGGTAGCCTTTGCCAGCCAGAGCCCTGCAGAGCTGCAGTTACATGGGACTGTCCTGGCCTCCACCCACCTCCTGCATTGCCTTCTTGCTTCTCACCTGGCAACACACAGCCCACTTGCTCACCTTGTGAGGGCTGCGTGGCACTTTCTGACATCGGGTGCAGCACAGCACCTGCCTGTAGTCCTGCGAAAAAGCAGAAAGACCCAGATAGGAAAGCAAGGCACAAAAACCTGGCTGCAGAGTGGCAATGAAAGGCCTCTGTGTAATCACTGGAGCCTGGTGATTAAGAGCCAGAGCAGCATCCTGACACTAATAAGAGCATGTGTGTTATCCTGAGGCTCTGTGGATGTGCTCCTCTTAACTAATTCAATGCACTTGCACAGCTGTTTAAAATCGCTATTCTCCGGTGCAGACAATTGGTGATAACAGCCAGAACAGTAAAAGTGTCTAAAGGGCAGAGCAAACATGACAAACAACCCTCCTGCCGCACACTCCCGCCTCACAGCCCTTGAGCGCGCTGCACTGCATGAGGCTGCGACCCCAGCTCAGCCCCAGGAAGAACAGCTCAGACAAGATACAGAGCTGCAGCTGTGGGAGGCTACAAGGCCTAGGAATAAAAGCATCACAGCGGAGTTTAGACAGGCCGAATGACCACTGCACCCTTGTCTAAAAGTATGGTGATGGCCCTGCACAGTGTGAAAGCTGCTCGCTCATCTGGCATGTTCCCACTGGTGTAGGCCTGGGGCCACATGTGATTGAGAACAAGGCCTAGGCCACGCACAGAGCCCGTAGAATCATTAAGGCTTCCAAAGACCACTAAAATCACATAGCTCAACCCCCAACCCACCCCGACCATGCCCGTTAAGCACATCCCTTGGTGCCACATCCACATATTTCTTGAACACCTCCAGGGAGGGTGACTCCACCACCTCCCTGGGCAGCCCATTCCAGAGCATGACCACTCATTTAGGGAAGAAATTCTTTCTAATATCCAACTTGAGCGTCCCCTGGCACAACCTGAGGCCATCACCTCTCACCATGTCACTAGTTACTGGGGAGGCTGATGCTTTCACTGCAATCTCCTTTCAGGTTTTGTCTGTACAAACCACACAGCTGGAGCTTAGCTCTATGCAACCAAAGGCTGCTAAGAAAACCCAACAAAGCAAGCAAACAAAACTTTATAACCTGAAAACTACTGGAAAAAGCAAGGTGACATGTTACTATCCTGTCCATCTGGAGACTTAGATGGCACAAAGTGATAGAGCTCACCTCAGCCTACTGCTAAGCAGGCCCTTCGAAGATGTGTTTGGCCTGGAAGTGCTGCTCACCAGGCAATGCCAACCCATTCCTGTCCAGCACGCACAGCCTCTTGCTGGGATATCTTCTGCAGCTGGCGTTTGTGTGAATGTCAGCAGGAACTGCACAGGTCTGCTCAGATAGCACAGGAGCAGGGAACAGATCAGCAGGTAAAGCAGTGCATAGTGCCCGTGAAGCATAAATAAAGATTTAATCATATGCTTGGTTAATATTTACAAACATCAAAGTTGCTGTCAGATATGCAAAAAATAAAAGGATGAAAATCAGAGACAGGGGCTGCAGAAGCCAAGCAAAGCCAAGATATAACAGGTTAGAGTATTTATTGTGAAGTGGCATATGCCTGAGTACGGAAGGGAGACGCACCATAAAAACCCAAGGAATAAATAAATATTGACATTGTTACACACCTGTTTAGCCTCTGGAGACCAGTGATTTGTGGGACCATATGTTGGACAAAATGAGACCGTTTGTTGATAATTGTAAATGTGGTGACCCCTTGCAAACTGAATATTAAAAATATTAAGCAAATGGCATATTTTAATTACACAGTAAAGAGGCTGTTCTCCCCCCATTAAAAGACAGCAGCTGTCAGAAGAAATTGATCATGTGACTGAAGGTAACATTTATTTGATAGTAGACCTTGGTAAAAGACATCCCACGTGATCTTTAGACTCTCAGACAAACATATTTGGTTCAGACTTGCACTTAACTGTGAAGCTTCAGCTTCTTTGTCCTTTGCAAATTTTCACGTGTTCCTCAGATACTACGGGGCTTGTTTGGTTTTTATTTTTGTTTTAATATGCTTCACAGTATTTAAATTTAAAATGAAGTATAATTAAATGAGAAACTGTAAACAATGGAGCTTGGAATTGGAAGTCAACACATTTGTTATTCTTTTTGCCAAAGGTATCAAGTAAGTTGCATAATTACTGCAGTATTATACCATCTACACAAACAGTACTTCCTATTGTCTTTGAAAGTGCCATTGGTGAACAACAGAACGTGCAGACTCCAAAGAAGAGCAGCCCAGGGAGGAGCCGAGAGCATCACAATGCCTTATGAGTTGCATAATGGAATTATATAGAGACAGGCAGCAAGTAGTCACCAGAAATGCCAGATGCTCTCATGTACACACCTCTGCAGCCAAGGCAGAGGTACCGCGGGTTTTGTAGCTTCCTTCCTGCCTATCATGGTCCGACATTAAGACAAATGTGTGACAGTAAAGCAGCAGCTCATGGGGGTGGATTCTTTTTGCAGATCCAAAGACCCCTTCCATACAGAGGGTTTGATTTTGGCCCACCACATGTCACTGTTGATGACGCACATGTACCTCATCTCACATCGTGCCCATCCTATGGTGAGGCACTTGCAGGGTCTGAAGGTTGGGGCACGTGAAATAGGGAGCTGGAAGAAAGCACGCTGCTATCCCGTTGGAAGCAAATGGCAGCGTGGGCCCATAGAAAACTTCTTCCTTTCCTTCCTTGCTGACATCCAGCACCTGCAGGACAAAGCATAGAAAACATTTCAGGGATCACAGAAGAAGTCTGAAATAAATTTGCTGGCACAGAATGCATGAATGCACTACTAATTCCAGCAGAAATGTAGTTTCAGATCACTTCTAGATTGCACTTGGGGATCTGGTGATTTATTGCTGTCCTTATCACCCAACTCTTATCCTAGCTTAGCCACTTCACAGCAGACAGTGACATTTGGCAGTGGAGTCACATGAGCAGAGCACCAAAATGCTGAGCAGCTGTCACAAGCATGATTCGTTTGTAAACTTGGTGCACAGGGAGCAAGGGAAACTGGAAAGACTAAATATATGAATGACTTAAAGACAATGAAGATGTATGGAAAAAAAAAAAGGGGGGTTATTTCCAAAGGCAATAGCAAACTCAGACTTTCTGGATTTGAAGATAAAAGGGCTGGTTTCATCGGTGAAAGCCAGGCACAGGGCCAACAGCTCTGCCAGAGCATCCTTACCCTCCTTTTCCTATTAATGCTGGGGCTGTGTCAGGCAAGTTTCCAGCTCACAACCAGTTTAAGGAAATGGGCAAATTCCCATTTTGAAAGTGAGATCTCAGGCTCATCATCACCTGTCCCTAAGCATTTAAACCCAGGTTATATTTAAACCCAGGTGCAAAACCTCAAACTACCCACTGACTACAAACAAGCATAGTTGTGTACTACAGCCACTGCCTTGATACTCTGCTGCTCATTACTCCATTCAGAGTACTGTACTTCAACTAGTGTTCCTCAATCTACCTGTGTGATTTTATTCCAAGGAAAATTTTTAGATATGGTATCTGACATCTTAGGAACACACAATGATGCTATCAGAAGAGTAAGATTTTAACTGTTTATCTTGCTCTGCTCTTTACAAACTCCAGCTAATGTGCGTCAGTTATATGATCAGCAGCTAAGCATCTGATACATTCCCTTCTGCTGGGTCTAACTTCCATCTTTACGGGACAGCTTGAAGGTTAGATTCTAAAACGTTCAGTTGGAAGCTAATGAAAATATTGCTTATCAGCAAAAGCGCAGAAACAGAGATGGAACCAAGAGTTCCTGTGTGACCAGCTGGGCAGTTACAGAAAGCTATGGCCACAATGCAGATTGGCTTCACTCAGAAGACTGCAGGAAGATAAGAACTCCTAATTTCTGTATGGGAACATCTGAAGGACACAGATCTGCAGGTAAGCTGCTATTACACAAGATGAGAGAGCAGAAGAGTTTACTGAACAATCTACTGCCTACAGCAGGGATCAAAACTTCCATTCAAGCTTTGAAGCAGTAAGCGCTAGGGCAGGTTGCAGGCTTACTGAACTTTGCCAAAGAACGACTCATTAACTCTGGCTGCTCTTCTGAAAGACAGCTTGGAGAGGAATAACATCACAAGAATGGCTGAAAACATATTAGCCCACATCTCACTGTCCATTTCTTCTTCTATTTTACTTTTGAACTCTGCTGTGTAACCTGAGAATATACCCACTGTTTTACTCAAATCTTGTTAAAGGAGAGATTCCTCAACCCTATTTTCCTAGAATATCTTACTTAGAATAATTATATTTAATTGCTAACCCGGAAATATTTCTTAATATCTGCATTTCCTCTCAGGTTTACAGAGGCTCCGGGGCTGCTTAAGAAACATCCTTAATCTCTCCACTTCACCTGCATTTTCCTTTTTGAATAACCTCTGTGCAAAACATCTCCTTGCAAAATTATTGGAAAAGACTTTAAAAGAAACCTAAATCACTCACCTGGATACATGCCAGAGGCTCATTTGTCCAAATTGAATAGCCGCCAACTAAATATATTCTACCATTGTGGACTGCAACTCCAGACTCGTTTTGACCTAAAGGAAAAAAAGGAATAGAAAACACTTCCAATGTTTAATTAACCCTTTTAACACTGAGTGCTGGAGTTCTGCAGTAAGATGCAAATGCACTTGGCAGTAACTTGAATTTCAGAGTTGACAACTTGCAACAGTCGATGTGAAACGTGAGGGCTGTGCCCTGCTGTCTGCAGGAGCTCAGGACGGTGCCGTCCAGAGTGATACAACAGGTGAGTCATGTCACAGATGCACAGTGGGGCTGGGCAGGGAACCATCTGCTGACTTCTTGGTGGTTTCTGTGCACTTTTATTTCATAGGTGATAGCTGAGCTCCCTGCCAGTTACCAGCTACCATCGCACTTCACCCATTTAACACAGACATGCCGAAGGACCTGAACTCACCTCTCGCCCCACTACAGCCACAGACATAATAGGAAAACTGCAGGAGCTGCTTTGTAAACTCAGTCCAACAGCAGCAATCTCCTTAACTAATCTGGAAGTTCTGAAGTATAAATAAAGCTTTAAAATCTGCGCTACGTGGTGCAACGCCTACTGTCAGTTGCGGAGTCACAGGGAAAAGCTCAAGTGCGGGCTGTGGGAACAAGCCACCTGCTCACATCTGGGGAGATGTAGCTGTCTCACAGCATTTGGTGGCATGGGGTCAGCTCCAGGGCAAGGGTGCCTCCAGTGCCAGGACTTTTGCAGTTACAAATCAGGAATCTTTCTCAAAGGCAGACATTCTCAAGGGAAACGAACACAAAATAGAAGAAACCAATTACCCGGAGAGCAATATGAATATGATAAACTAGTTCTCTTTGACAGCATGCAATTCTTCCTTTTTGATCCAAGCTTCTTTCCCTAGTGTCCATGAAGGACTCTGATGATCTAACTCAGAAACCAAGCAATCCTCCTGAAGATTGCAGAGATTAACAAACCCAATAACATTACTGTAAAGAACAAAGATGCCAGTACAACAGCTTTTAAATCTACCAGAAGGAAAATGACACCACGTGACTGTCTTATTTGTCAAGAACTCATTTCTCTGACATGTTGTTCCCAGTTGTCCCGAGTTTCTAGTCAATTCCCTAAATCTTTTGTATCCTTCTGAGTGGTAAAACACAGAAGCGAATGAAAGATTATGAAAAGTGATGTAGGCTCATTTCTAGGATTTCAGCAGTCTGTGCTGAAACATTTTGACAGACAAAACTGTTACTAAGGAAGCTCCAAGTCTGCTGCAGAAGAGAACACCTCAGCATTCATGTCGGCCTTTCCTGGAAATGCATCACAGAATGATAGAATCACCAAGGTTGGAAAAGACCCACAGGATCACCCAGTCCAAACATCCACCCATCACCAGTAGTTCTCACTCAACCATGTCCCTCAAAACAACATCTAAACATCCCTTGAACACCTCCAGGGTCAGTGACTCCACCACCTCCATGTGCAGCTCATTTCACTGCCTGACCACTCTATAAGAAAAGTAGTATTTCTTAACGTCCAACCCGAATCTCCTCTGGCGCAGCTTGAGGCCATTCCCTCTCATCCTGTCACTAGTTACATGAGAGAAGCTCACTGCAGCCTCCCTTCTCTTCTGCCAAGCTACTGTTGGTGCTGAGAATACTCTAAGAATGTGTCACTTGGCTGCCTCTACCAGGGATTCAAGTAATAGTACATCTGGGAGTCTCATCAGGCAGTGATGACATTTGGTGGATGGTATGGCAGGGACAAAAAGTTGCACTGCATGGTGAGTTGAAACTGGAACAGTTCCACCTAATGACCAAAATGAGAAACTCTGCAGATGACATAGTGATCCAAGCTACTCAATGCATCCTTGATTTGATAGACTTCGAACAAAGACACCTCCTTTCTGGAAATGCATGAAGATGACAGTGTTTGGAAATAAATGACAGTTAATGGATTTCTGCATAAGCCTCGATGTAGTGTGCCAGCTGAAAGAGAGAAAAATGATGTTATGGTAGAGATGCATCTACCTATTGTACACACCAAACATGGAACTAAATCCATTGGTGCATGCAAGCTTCTGGAGAATCAAAAATAAGTACCGGTAATAGTAGAACAAAGTATTTTTGCTTTCCTAATTATGTGTGTCTTCTTAAAAACATAACCTGCAATATCCCAAAACAAATGTTTTCTTGAACAATGAATGCCAGGACAGTAATCAAAACTCTCTTGTGCGTCAACAGTGACCCCTAAGCTAGAGACAACAGCGGTGAAATTGTGGAGTTCCACATTCCAAAAGCATGACAAGGGCAAAGGACTTATGTTTTAATTTAATAGTAGTGATTTTTCTCCCCTTTGTACACAACACTTGCCTGTCAACATGTTGAAGCTGCAACGTGTCCACTGGTCAGCATCGATGCTGTAGGAGTCTATGTGCCGAACCAGGATCCGATCATTGTTGTAGTCCAGGTCGTTCCCACCTAGCACATAGAGTTTCCTTTGGACAGCGGCCATGGAGTGATACACTCTCCTCTGCAGCATTGGGCTACGGCTTAACCACTTGTTCTGCAAAGGAAAAGCCAGAGCTTGTTTCAGCACTGCTTGTAGTCATACCTCTATTAGCAGCACAATGACATCAGCATTTACTGGTGTTCTCCTCACCCTTGGCTAGAGATTCAAGGTGTATATACTTGTGTTATTCATATGTTAAGCACGCATGTTGGTTACAACATCCACTAGCTATAACAGACTTTCAACATGTAGTTTACAGTTCTCACATTTATTAATATGAGAGTATTACTTGCTCTGTTTTTCTGTTTAGCTCATGAGGCTTCAAAGCCTGTTTTGCTGCGGGGTTTTTTTTTGTTTTGGTTTGGTTTTTTGTTTTTTTTTTTGTTTGTTTTTTTGTTCTCTGCAAAATTCAGTAGCAAATCCTCCTTAAGCAAGACTATTAGATGATTCCTTTGTATACAGCACTAACATGTCTGTACCAACCAGCTCTGAGAGAGAAGAGAGATTCTTCTACCTCTCATTATTCAGATGCTTATTTGGTCTTATCCTTGGGGAGTGAAGCAACAGGGAAAAATAATTTCCTACAGGATCTTCTTAAATGATTTGTGCACTTGGTTTAATGCTAACCCTTTATTTGCAGGCACTCACAAAGTAACATCCTTTTGCATATTTTTCCTCCTGTTAACAATATTCAGGAATTCTACTGTTTGAGGGGCGGAGGGAGGACACAAAAGGAGAGCAATTACAGCACAGTATTTTAAATGCAGGAAAGCAATTGCTTCTACTATGCTTACAGAAGCAAACAAGCTGGTAATCGACAAGATTAATTTATCTACGTGGAGGAAGTTAAAATCTGTGAGGAAATTCTTTGTGTTACACGTGCTAGTGCTTGTGGTAGCTCAAGAGTCTCTAATAACACAGCCTTTTAACCTCTGCAATATATAGCTATACATTTCAATGTGTAACAGTTGAGTATTAGGCATTAATGCTTGCATTAGTAGTCCAGTCTCTTAACACGAGACTATAGGCACCATCTGCTTTGCAAAGCCTGCCTGCATCCCCTGATTATATCTTCAGGTTCCTCCACTGCGGTGCCTGCCAGGTGAGCCTCCGCACGCTGCAAAGGCAACGAAAGCGAGGGGCCTGGCGGGGTCATTTCTAATAAGGCGGTGTGTGCATGCTAATCAGTGGTGGGGAAGCAGAGGTCACCCCGGCCGGCTTGCTGGCAGGTAGCTGTGTGCTCTGTGGCAGATGGCAGGCATTATCGACTTGCCACAAAGGCCTCGCGCAGAAGCGAGCACGAGCGCTGAATGATGGAGTTATTGAGATTCTGTGCGAGATGCAAGCAGATGTGATGGTTTCCAGTACCCACCGTAAACAATATGCCAGCAGAATTTTTAAAAAGAGCATGTGTGTACAAACATGAAGCAGGCCTCATTTGAAGGAGGCAAACGCACGCTTCCTCCTTAACTCTTTATACGTCGGGCTGGGCTTCTCATAACCAGCACCATGCACTCAAGTTGCCACTGATATTTTGGGGTGCAACTTCCAAAGCCACATCAGCAGGAGCCACAGCAAAGGACATGTGACAAAGAGACAGACAGGAGCTAAACGAGTGTCCCGCTCATGAGCAAAATGAGATTGCTGCCTGTCATTATGGCTTACAGAGGTTTGGGGTAGAATTGGCACCTGTGCACTCAATGATCTGGATGTACCTCATAAGGGGCGAGGCAGCTCTGTCAGGGCCTGCTTTCTGCTTCAGCACCCATTTGTAGTATGTCTTAAAAGCCAGTGTGAACCACAGCAGTGTGTCTCTTGGCAGAATTTGGACCCACAGGCAGCAACCAAAGGCCCTATCCTGTAATCAGAGAAGTCAACACCTTCCCATGCAGGAGTAAACCAGGCTGTGCAACTCTGATTGCAAGCTTAGGACTTCTATTTCCTAATACTAGCAAGAGGGCATAACCATGCCCTAACCTCCTGAAACGGTCACTGAGCCATGCTAACCTAATCAAAACAAATACATAATGTATGAAATAATCCCTAAAAGACATTTTAAGTACTTGGGTAATGAAATGATAGGCACCCTTGCAGTCAGCAGAATAAGGCACTGACAGCGTAGTTCCAAAAGCAAGGAGAAAACAAAAAGCTTGTGTATATGCAATTGATAGCTGAAATGTAAAAGATAAGAAGCAGCTTTGTGACACTGGCCTTGAGTACATGCTGCTCAGGGCTGCTGGATTACAAACAAATGAACAAGCAAAAAAAAAAAAAAAACCACAAACTGGTAAGTAGGGGATCTTAAAATAAATTTATTCAAAGATTCTAAGCATTTAATCTAAAATGTTTCTAAAATGTGCGGGCATCAAAAATATAAAAATCAGTCAGGGCGTCCATTACTCTGTTAAACACACATCTGTGCAAAGTGAATTTAAAACACCATCAACTCAAACAGACAGCATGTTAAACTTAAGAAATCACAGCATGCATTTGGTAAGAGACCTGTTTTAAACAAAAATAGGAGAGAAATGTGTACAACACAGATACCCACCTGCTTGGGATCATAGACCATGAGCCTGTTTTGATACTGTGCAGTATTTGTTACTCCTCCTATGAAAGAGTTTATACAAGTTACACATTTTGTTTTTTTTTCCACATAGGCAAAACCAGGACCGAGATGTGTGTGGTACAGTAAAATAACCAACTGTAGGGTCCGTTTGCTGACAAGATTACATTGCATACCCCCAGTCACACTCACATGCCACTGCACCTTTGTCAACTGCAACTGTGTTCCATATCTCTTTCAAGGAAATTCTACATTTATCATATACATTCTGTACTGCATGGCAAACATCTTCTGGCTTTGTCATAGTCTTACGTGAGGAGGTACCCCCACAGTGATCAAAAACAATGCTAATCACCTAGCATTCTCAGTAATCTACAGAAAAAAAAAAAAAAAGAGGTATACCTCAGCACCTCAGGAAAATCCAGAATAGGGACTTGGGGACAAGTTTTTTCATCCTCACCCAGTCTTAGTGTGCCTCCATGCTGAGGAATCCTCATTTTGCTGGAGCCCAGCTGCACCTCATGCAGTACTTTTGGAAGACAACACACATAGCTTTTCTATGCTGTGTCACACAGTGCCCATCCCACATCTGTACATTACACACAAAAACATGCCTTGGAAAGCAACAGTTGCTGTCATTTCTGATCTCACACTGTCTCCACACTGTTGTGCAGCCTTCGTTAGTGGCCATCAGCCACAACCCCAAAATAATATTTCCTAATGCCTGAAATTCGATACTCTTACAAAGCTATTTTTACTCCCAGTGTTAATAAATGGGATATCAGCTTAGTGTGTCGAAAAAATAAAAACCATAGTTGCTTGGATGGTTGCCTCCAGAATGCTAGCCTACAGGAGGTATAACAGAAACACAATACTGGGTCTCTTCTTGTTCTGAAAGCACACCTCCATGTGGGGGGGGGGGAGGGGGGGGGAAGATTTGGAGGATGAAAAAGAACGGGGCTGCTTCCTTATAAAATAATGAAATTAGCAAAAGAGAAAAATTATTTTCCTCACTTCACAAAGAGCCCCTCGTATCAAGTACATAGCTTACATTTTTCTCCCTGCAATATTGCTCATCTGTGGTGTTTTATCATTACATTCCCTTCACATACCGCTCTTCACTTTTAGATTAATCTGCCAAAATGAGATGCTAAGGATTTGCATACAGATTTGACTACACAAAAATAGATCTGGAATTAATAACAGTCTCTATATGTTTTAATTTCTTCTAGACTGGAGTACCCTTGCCTCCAGCAGTATTCTTGGCTTTGAAAGTCATCAAGCTGATTTGTCTGCTCTTAGGTTATGATGCCACATGCTGCTACACTGTCCCCTGCAATCAAAGTGCTCGCAGAGATAGATTCCATGCCTTCCCCTAACAAGTATATTTTATAGATTGGCAGTTTTGATCTCCCCTCCCCAGGGGGATAATCTGCATCTTAACAGGTTTCTATAGATACATCTGTCATTAAATATGCCATCTTATATCTGCATCAATTTTCAAACTCAAGTTCCTCCTAACTTTGAAGTGCTATAGCAAAAGTTTAAAATTTTCTGCCAAAATTCAAATTTAACAAGTCTATTATGTCCTCTTGAACTATTCTTTTAAAAATACTCCAGGCAGTTGGGAAAGGGCATAAGATTAATATATCTCCTAAAAAATAGGATAAGGAATAAAAAGTTTAAATGGTACTAAAAATAATACGCACTTTCAGAAGAAGAAGAAGAAAAAAAAAAAAAGGAAATAAAACTGGGGTAATTCTGACATGATTTCTTGAACTGCCCTGCAGTACTTTCTACGAGGAAGGAAGAGAGAGGTATGGTAATAACACTCTAAGACTTGAAACTACAAACCATCCTATGAAAGCTGATGTTAAGCCATGGCAGCTAATGTGGTAGTGAATCAATTAAGGGAAGCAAAGAAAATGCCTGGCTGGTCCAACGGCATCGGAACTTACGGCTTAGTCAGTGCTCAGTGGATTTTAAAAACCATTCTGGCACGAGCAGCTTGCTCTGAGGACTAAAATCTCAGGAAGGCAAGGAGTGCCCCCCCCCAGGAGAAGCCTGCATTTTCCTTGTTCCTGCATGATGGCATCCATGGGAAGTCCAGCTTACAGAAGTTGTTACAGGGCCACAACCGCTGCTGCCCACTCCTTTCACAGCAGATGCTGTGAGGCAGGCCACAACTGCCTTCTCAGCCCTCCAGAACCCTTAAGTTCCCAGCACTACAGTGCCCCTTCACACAAATAAACTCCTGTAAGCCGGATGGGGCTTATCCTCCCCTTCCCCACACATGCAAAATATTTTGGTTTGTTACAGCACCCAAACAATCCACAAACTGCACTGAAAAAAGCCTTCAGTAAAGCCACCTCCAAGAAGAGAAGGGTAGCAGGCAGGAGGTTTAGCACCATTTTCCCAATCAGACATTTATCATCCATATTTATATCATGTCCTAGTAAGACCCGCGTCTGACTTGAGAAATCTCACCCAATCCAAATCCCACAGAAAATCTCACCACTCTCTCCGAAAGTCCCCGGGTGCTAGGCTGTGCACATGAATCCCAGTTTGCTGGGAGATGTGTAAAACCACATGTTGGCAGAGAGCTCCCCGTGTGCACTCCTTCCAGCAAATACACGGAATATAGCAAGCTCAGGAAGTGCACCCTATGATGCTCTGCTGTTTTAAAATAGAAACCTCTCCTCTCTCTCCTGTCTTTGTGTTAAACAGGAGATCACACAAGCCTTCTATTCAGCCAGCACAGGTGCAGTGAGGGCAGCTGAGCTACAGCACCTTCTCTCACCCTCATGCACCCTTAACAGCACCAATGGCAGCTCCAAGCTATGACAGCCCTCTCTGGATGCAAACTAGCTGTCAACAAGAGGGGCACAAGCCCTATCTTCTCATATATATATATTTTTAAATCATTAAAAATCATAGAATTATAATAGAATGGTTTGTGTCAGCAGAGACCTTTAAGATCATCAAGTTACAATCCCTCTGCTATAGGCAGAGATACCTCCGACTAGATCAGTTTGCTGAAATCCCCATCAAGCCCGGCCTTGAATGCTTCAAGGAGGGGGCATTCACAACCTCACTGGGCAACCTGTTCCAGTGTCTCACCACCCTCACATTACAGAATTTCTTTCCTAATATCTCATCTAAATCTACTCTCTTCCAGTTTAAAGCCATTTCCCCTCATCCTGTCACTATACGCCCTTATAAAAAGTCCCTTCCCAGTTTTCCTGTAGAACCCTTTCAGGTACTGGAATGCCACTATAAGGTCCCCCTGGAGCCTTCTCCAGGCTGAAGATCCCCAGCTCCCTCAGCCTGTCCCCATAGGATTGATGCTCCAGCCCCTTGATCATTTTTTGTGACTCTCCTCTGGACCTTCTCCAACCAGAACTGGACGCAGTACTCCAGGTCTCATGAGAGCAGAGTAGAGGGGCGGAATCACCTCCCTCGGCCTGCTGGTTGCACTTCTTTTCATGCAACCCAGGATACGGTTGGCCTTCTGGACTGCAAGAGCACACTGCTGGCTCATGTTAAGTCTTTCATCAATTGACACCCCAAATTTTTCTCCTCAGAGCTGCTGTCAAGCCATTCTCTTCCCAGCCTGGGTGCTTACTTTCAATCTACAAAGAATTAATGACATCAGATCTATAATGTCTGTGCTTGAAAGCTGTGAGGTTTGAATGAGATGATCTTTGAGGTCCCTTCCAACCCTAGCCATTGTATGATTCTATGATTATCTTTATTAAAAGATAATAATAATAAAAAAGAAACACTGTCCCACATCCAGACTTAAGACTGGGTCACAGAGATAATTTATCTCCTTATTAAGCCCGTATACATGGTATTTTCTGTGCCTGCTGCACCACAAAATTGGATTTGGTTAGATACTGTAGACTCCTATTTATTTCAGATCCATTTTTCATAAAAAGATATTACGGGGATTTACTGGGGAAAAAAAGATCTCCCCACAACATACAGCATACTAACAGTAATGTAATACTTTTCACTCCAAATTCAATAATTCTCCAAGATACGTGATCTCCATAATTTCACTGGTCAAAATCTCACCATCAGGGAAAAAAAAAGTCTCAAAATTAAAAACCTTGAAAATTAAAAACCCCACAACCTTGAATCTTGATTTTTGAAAAAAAAAAAAACAAAAAACCAACGTTATTAAATATGAAGCAGTTGTAGGGGGTTGGTTATTTTTCTCCCACAGAACTGAATTTTCCCATGCACGTCAAGATGTGAGTTCAGACAGCAGCCTTCAGGTCAGGCAGTTCAGACCTCTGTGGAACAACAGGGCGGTACTGGCTCTCAGCAGCACCTCTTGTGCTGCCTCCTGAGCACTTCACCAGGGGGGACAGACCCTCATCTCCCCTGCAGATGCAGAAGTGGCACTGAGTTGAGGGCCTGGCAGAGGTCCCCCCGTCTCTGCACAACCCAGTCTATACATGCAAGGCACCTAACAGGAGGAGAAAGGCTGACCCCTATAGAAAAGGAGGTCTCCAGATTTGCATGCACCATGGAGGATGAAGAAAAAAAACAGGCATAGTTCAAGTTCTCACTGTTATGGAAAATGTTTCACTGCTTTTATAGGAAGTGATTGTTAGTAATGTTGAACTCCAAGGGTGCTTGGTGCAGTTTGTGGCTCTTTCACTCGAATATTTCGCTTCGCTAGCATGTGGCACGCAATGCGTTTGTGAAAGGGATCAGGGTGTCAGATGAGAACTGGGGCCTCTAAGATTCATCTTTCTGTAAAATTTCAAAGCCATCTGCCTGATGCTGTACTGTCAATGCAGAGAACTTACTTTAATGAATTATCATTCACTTTTTAAAATAAGAAGATAAAATTAAATAGAGAGTCATAAAAAAAAAAAAAAAAAAAAAGAGGAAAAAAAGCACAAATATAAAAGGATGTTTCACAATACACAGAACTGAACCCACTTTTGCCATCTAGAGAATCAGGCTTGTTCCAAAGTGCACTAGTTCCATGTCTTCAGGCAGGTAAAGGGCCCAGAGGAGTACAGGCAGCTTGGCAGTCCCTGCATCCCTGTACCACCTACCATCAAGCTCCTGCATGCTCTTGTGCCATGCACTTTGCTTACTTCTCTTTCCTGCCACCACCACCAAGATTTTAGACTCTGTGGGTTTTGATTCTTTCTTGTATTCCTCCCAAAGGAGGTGCAAAGTAAAGCCAACAATGAATCCCAATAGTGACGACAGAAAACCCTTTAATTCTAGTCTGCCTTTGATAGAGTTTACTCCCACAGAAGGCAAGGGCTTGTAGCAAAGGTACTACTGTTTTGACTATTAAATAAATCACATGGATCATGTTTTGATGACTTTCTCCACAAATGCAAGGTCTAAAAAGTTATATTACTACTATTTAACTTATTCACTTATTAAAAAGCTGGGCAGATTTTCATAGTAGTTGTACCAGCTAGTAGCATAAGACTGACTCTGAGAGCTCTGGTGATGACCTGAATTTCCCAGAAAAAGCAGCAGGGATACTGCTCAGAAACATCCCTAACTCTGACTAATTTTTTAATCACATAATCTTAGACCAGATACTTAAAAATTAGGTTGCCTCCTGCATTACTGATTATTCTTACACTAACATCTTATATTTGATGGTGGAACAGCAGATTTTTTCATCAGCAACTACTGACATTTTAGCACAATAAAACATCTCCATGTATCATTCCTCTACCTCCGAATGCCCTTGAATATACATACATACCCCTAAGCAATCAATTAATAGTAGAAAGCCAGTTATAGTTAAAATATCTCCATCTACCTTTATTTTAAAAATAACTATGTTCAACAGATAAATCCCAACTTTCATTTTGTGAGTACATAATTCAGATCAATATCCTCAGAAATATTGCACCTCATAATCCACAGTAAACCGTCAGAACCTAGCAACTCAAAGCTGCTAAGCAGTTACTCAAAAGCTATAGAGAAAAAAAACTAAAAAGTCCTACCTAGTTTACTTTGCTTCCAAAACTGCATACACCATTGGTTTTTACCACAGGAGCAATGCTGCATTTTCAAATATATGTGGAACAATACTGGTAAAATTTCTTTTGTTTTTCCGATTTGTTAGCAGTTCATCTAACAGGCTTCTATGACTCCTTGCCCCTGATTCAACAAGTGTATTAAATATGTATCCTTGAACACAATACCACAGTGCTGCATTATATAAATCCCAACAGCATCTGAACACACAGGCATGCACGTATTCCACTTCCCTAACTAAACACATTAATTAATCCCCAGCATAACAGAATCATAAAATGGTTTGTGTTGGAAGGGATTTTTAAGATCATCAAGTTACAATCCCTCTGCTATAGGCAAGGACACCTCTCACTAGACCAGGTTGCTCAAAGCCCCATCCAGCCCGTCCTTGAAGGCTTCCAAGGAGGAGGCATTTGCAACCTCACTGGGCAACCTGTTCCAGTACCTCACCACCCTCACAGTACAGAGTTTCTTCCTAATATCTCATCTAAATCTACCCCATTCTAGTTTAAAGCTATTTTCCCTCATCCTGTCACTATCCGCCCTTATAAGAAGTCCCTGCCCAGCTTTCCTGTAGAACCCTTTCAGGTACTGGAAGGCTGCTATAGGGTCCCCCAATTTTCTCCAGGCTGAAGAGCCCCAGCTCTCTCAGCCTGTCTCCGTAGGACTGATGCTACAGCCCTCTGATCATCTTCATGGCCCTCCTCTGGAACTGCTTCAACAACTCCGTGCCCTCCTTGTGCTGGTGGGTCCAGAACTGGATGCAGTTCTCCAGGTGGGGTCTCACAAGAACAGAATCACCTCCCTCCATCTGCTGGTCATGCTTCTCTTGATGCAAACCAGGACATGTTTGTCCTTCTGGACTGCAAAAGCACACTGCTGGCTCATGTTGAGTCTTTCATCAACCATCACTCCCACATCTTTCTCCTCAGGGCTGCTCTCAAGCTATTCTCCGCTCAGCCTGTACCTGTGCGTGGGATGGCCCTGGCCTAGGTCCAGGATCTTGCACTCGGCCTTGTTAAACTTCATGAGGCTGGCATGGGCCCACATCTCAAGACCATCCGGTCCCTCTGTATAGCATTCCTTCCATCTAGTGTGTCAACTGCACAGCTCAGCTTGGTATTATCTGCAAATCTGCTGAGGGTGCACTTGCTCCCACTGTCCATGTTGCCCACAAAGATATTAAATAACACCAGTCCCAGCACCGATCCCTGAGGAATGCCATTCATCACTGGTCTCCACTCAGACATTGAGCTGTTGACCTCAACTCTATGAGTGCAACCATCCAGCCAATTCCTTATCCAGAGAGGTCCATCCGTCAAATCCATTTTTCTCCAATTTGACAACTAGGATGTCATGTGGGACAGTGTCAAATGCTTTGTACAAGTCCAGGTAGATTACGTCAATTGCTCTTCCTTTACCCTCTGACACTGTAATTCCATCAGAAAAGCCTGCCCGGTTTTTCAGGCATGACTTGCCCTGGGTGAAATTATGTTGGTTACCAACAGTCGCCTAATCTTTATTTTCCGTGTGCCTTAGGGCCTTCAGGAGGATCTGCTCCATGATCTTGCCAAGCCAAGAGGTGTGACTGACTGACCTGTAGATCCCCGCATCTTCTTTCTTCCCCTTCTTAGAAATGAATGTCATTCTTTTTCATCTACTAGAGCAAGGACCAGACTCTGACAAGTATTTGTAGTCCTCTTCCAATGACTTTACACAGATCTGTTTAGGACAACTTCCTAAAAAGTGCTGTTTGTCAAAAACAGAAACTGCCAACTGTAAACCATAAGAGGAAGGTAATAATAATCATCATCATCAAGATATAGTAGAACTAGCACCTTCATGCTTTGTGTTGCCCATCACGGGCACTCATCATTTTCCACTGATGGAATAGGGGAAGTAATGAATGAACGGGGGAAGGCTCTGAACACGCCCCACTGATTCCCTACATCAAAAATCCTCTTTCTGTACCATACCAGGCTCTTAAAACAGACCATGTGCACACTTAACACACAACACAAACTGTACAAAACTCCTTCAAAGCTAATTGTTGTGGAAAGCAACCCAGAGTGCCTGCCTGGCATCTCTGTGACTCCCGATGTTCTCTCATGCCATTCTTTCCAAACATATCCAAAAATATCAGTCACGATTTCAGTGAGTATGTATGAAAATAGGTGTCCATTACTTCTCCCGACAGAGCTTGGAGATGTAATCCTGTAAACCATATAACTTGTAAGGGCAGAAAAATACATCTGCAAGGAGCACCACTAACCTCAATGGCATATGTTGACAAGCACAGTGAAGGCTTAATGAGCTTAATAAATCATTTGTTCACGCATCATCTATACACCATAGGGATCTCAAAACACACTAAGATCCTCAGAGGCTATCTATAGTTAAGACAGTAGATGCTGAACATTTTCTTCAAGTACTGGTCCTACCTACTCATTAACTTCCTTGATATATACGACAACATTAACACCTTCCATGACACACTTCCTACTGAAAGGTGCTTCCATTTTGCTTCTTGTGCCTTCTGCAGACAGCATCAACCTTGTTCCAATGCAAATGATACCAGAAAAGTGACTACAAATACTGATGACGTGACGTCCTCAAATCCCATTAATGAGCACATGTACTACAAAAAGCATATCAGACTGAGCTGCAAATGATGTTACAATTACAATTACAACTACAAATGTAGTTTACAATTACAAGGCCTATACTTTCATCTACCTGTGCCATAGTGCTATGATTACATCCAGCCAGTCCTGTGCACTTGTTATTGAAAGTCAGAGTCACACAGGATTTCTGATGAAGGTTGCTGTGGCCTGTTAATATATCCTCAAGAGCAAGAAGGAGGAGTTCAATCACCTGCCTTTAAGCCCTGCAGCTACACAAGCCAACAAGCATTTAATTCCCCATTTCAGGAATAAACACAGTAGTACCTGATCATACTACAGAAAGTGGGTTTTGCTTTCTTGTTTTTCAGCAAGCACACAGAATTTGTAATTCAAAACTTGTCAAAAAGTGCATTATCATTTTGATTCACTGTGATTTATGGATGGTGATTGGAAGTAGCATACACAATATATGCAACTTGAAACACAGAAATCACACAATCAAGAATGACTTTGGTTGGAAGGGATCTTAAAGACCATTCAATTCCAACTCCCTGCTGTGGACACAGCTGCCACCCATCAGATCAGGCTGCCCAGGGCCCCATCCAACCTGGCCTGGAAAACCTTCAGGGATGGAACATTCACAGCTTCTCCAGGCAGCCCACGCCAGTGCCTCACGACCTTCTGAGTAAAATGTCCTCCTAATATCTAATGTAAGCCTCCCCTCTTTTAGTTAAAATCATTCCCTCTTGTCTTATTACTACCTGCCCGTGTAAAAAGTTGGTGTCCTTCCTGTTTATAAGCTCCCTTTCATATTTAGTAGGCAGCTGTGTTCTGTTCCAATACTCCTATCAGGCTTCATTACGTGCCTCCATTCTTAAGTTCTTTAAAATACTCACTCCTAAGACAAAAGTTATCCTGATATATAAACCCAAAGATGATTCACTAGCGTCATTCAAGGCTGCATTCTGATATCCTGAACAGCGAGAAATGTTTCTACCTGATATCCAAAGAAGACCATCCACCACATATCCTGCATGGCATGAAAGCGATCGGTCAAAGGACTGTACAAAGGTCCACTTGTTCTTCTTGGGACAATAGCGTTCCACAGTAGGCAGGACTTGACGCAACTCATTTCTGCCTCCTACTGCATATAGGTATTCGTCCACAGCTCCGAGCACGAAGTGCTCCCGGCAGTTCTTCATGGGAGCTATCTCTGCCCAGGAGTTGGTTCGGGGGTCATAGCGACAGGCAGTCCTCACAGCACAGGTGCGTCCCGTGGAGTGCTCAGCTTCCCCACCCGCCACAAACAGAAAGTCTCCCATGACAGCAACGCAGTGGTGGCTTCTTCCCATGGGCATCGGCGCAAGCTCACTCCAGTTTGCGATCCCTGCAATGTGGACATTCTCCTGATCGACTGGGTTGAAGTAGCGCAATTCCTTCACTTTACAGATTTCACGCTTTTTCCCGCCAATAATGTAAAGAGTGTCTGACTGGAAGCGGGGTTTTGTCCTTCTGGTTTGCCAAACCGGCTGTGCATAGATGCTCTGGTGGTAAGCCAAGGCCTCATTAACAAGCGCTGTCGCGGTTTCACTAGCTTGGACGAGAGGGTGAGAAAGAGCTACAGTATGCAGTGTATCCACATCCATAAGGCCAAAGCGGACGTACTGGAGAAGCTCATCCATGTACTGGTAGTGGCAGTTGTGCTCCAACCACCTTACAGCCAACTAGAAGTAGGGAGAGGGAAGGGAAAAACAAAATACCAATTATTCAGATATAATTCTGCCAAAGTATGGTCTTTAAACAAACTGTGTTTCCATTCCCAGTAGAGCTACATACTTACCTCAGAAGCGATATCTGTCCATACAAAAAGTAGTCATGAATGCATGTGAGTCAACATAGAAGTTACACACTAAATATCTGCCTATAATACACATAAAAGCATTGTATTGCATCATTCCCCAAAAGAATTTCCACAGTATTATCAGACTGTAATACCACTATATGCAATATTCCTACAGTTACCAATGCTAAAGGAGACCACAGTTTGGGATCAAGCTGCTGAAGCAATAATAAAAACATAGGGACTATGTGATCATTGGAGACGGCTGGTCCACTAGAAAGACAAGCAAGGTTCCAACAGTCTCAATCCTAACTTTATTTACAGAAGTGCTTGTAGACCATTCCACCTTCTGATTGTCTGAAAAAATAAAAACCTTATTGTTACATTCTTAAGTCATTCATAAAGGCATTGGATGGTTCTAGATAATGACAGACTCCTCTGCTTGATTTTTTCTACTATTCTGACAACACCTGGATGGGGAGCTACCAACTAGTCATGCAGTAACAGCAGTTTCATCTAAAACTCACTGCCCTGTACTGCTCATGGGGAAGCCACATGAAAAAAAACTGGGAAGAAGGACTTCTGCCTTACTAAAGACCTTCGTATAAGCACAGTATATCAACATCACTGCTGCTTCTGTATTCTGTCAAAGAGGGAAGCTGACAAACTAAAACCACCTTCTTATTAAGATTAATTTGAAATGTTTTTTTCCTCCAATTTTCTACTCAACCCCTGTGAAACAAAGAATCAATGAAGGGCAAAAAAAATTGCAACAGTAGTCTAGTGTGTTAAATGCTGAACTGAGTTTCAAGATGCGCATTAGCTGTGTGTGTTTAGGCCTGAAGGTAAAAGGAAGTTAATTACATATACTTAAAACTGCTTATGGATTTGAAATCATTGAGGATTATATTCAAATGTTCTAAACCCACCAAATCTACATATCTGGTGTGTGCTATTGAGACGTTTTGGTAAACTCCCAACCCTTTGTCATTCCTCAGAGTCTTCAGAGGCACTTATCTTTCCTAATGGACCAGATATTTGAATTTCACCAGAATTCAGGCCACCTTCATCATGACAAACACAACAAGTGAATTTACACTGACTGAATGATCTGCACGTTGTTATATTAAAGAAGAATTTACACCTCCCCTAGGAGGACAGGATGAGAGAGCTGGGGCTGTTCAACCTGGAGAACAGAAGGCTCCAGGTAGACCTGAAAGTTGCCTTTCGGTATCTAAAGAGGGGTTATAAGAAATAAGGGGACAGACTCTTCAGCAGGGTCCACTGTAATAGGACAAGAGGAAATGGTTTCAAACTACAAGAGGGGATCCTTCAAATCCAGCACCTAAAGGTATCTTTGGTCTACACTACTTCCATGTTTACTTTCTGATGAGCAACTGCAACAGGAGAACGAAGTGCATCCTGGTCTGTGTTTTCTGTACAGGAGCTACTGGCTGTCACACAGTATCACTCAGACTTAGCATAGGAGTAGTGTAATAAATTGCAGTAATTTAGGAGGCATGGTTAAGAACCTCACACATCACTGTATCACCAGGACATTCTGCAGACATTTGAAAATCAGCAGAGAAACTCTCTTGGGTCTTAGGGAGGAGATGTGGGTATCACAGAAGCAACTGAGATGTGGGAATCACAATCCGTTCAGAATCACTTGTCCAGACTAATGCAAGCTTCTGCTGAACACAATTTGACGATAGTGGATGCTGTATTTCTGTGACCTACACCTAATTCTAGGCACACCAAGGCACAGAAAAGGTGGTACAAGCTAAAAGCAATACTCTTTTTATGTCTTTGTCTTGCTAATGATAACAACAACTGTTACTTGCCTTCAAATGCCATAATCTCAATTTGAGACACTCCTTAGAAAATGATTATGCAGTATTAAAGCTACAGATGTAGGTATTTATATATATTTTTCAGAGAACACATGACAATCTCCTAGGTTGTGACACAGGCCTGTGGAGCTGGTTATATGGATTTTAGGGGAACTCACAAAATGAGCCTTAGATTCATACATTTCTGATGCAGCGTGCATTGTTACAGTGCTCTCTAGCAGAATGTGCTGTCTCACACTGTGGAGCATGGAAGAAAACTGAGTTATCTGTGAAGTGAACTGACAC
The DNA here is from genome assembly GCA_030625065.1 of Alectoris magna. Taxonomy (NCBI): domain Eukaryota; kingdom Metazoa; phylum Chordata; class Aves; order Galliformes; family Phasianidae; genus Alectoris; species Alectoris magna. Next base: position 74,084,243 of record CM060562.1, read on the forward strand.
TCTAGTCAGTGGATGGTTTGACAGCTATTGGAAAGCTGAAGGGGGACAAGATCAGAAGAAAGAGAATTAAATTTCCAAACAAGTCTTTTGCATGTAGAAGAAATAGTCACTGATGGAATGTAATACAGTTCTAAATTTCCATTACTGTAAAGGAGGCAAAAGTAAATTGTACACACAGTGGAAACAGAAATTTACACATAATATATCAGCAAACACCTGTATATTCATCAGTGTAAGTTCTACCTTTGCTACCTTTAATTCAGTCATAGAAGCCTGGTGTCATCAAGGAAACTAAAAACTTAACCCCATCTATGAACTAATTACAGTGGCAATCTATCTAATCTATCTGGCAGCAGTGATTAGCAACTACAATCAGAACTGGCAAAATAAACTCAAAGCCATTATACACTGTATGACACTGCAAGGAGAGACATTCAAACTTCTCTGAGGAGGTCCCAATAGCACTTGAAATTACAGCTACGTGTAAAACGCAAACAAGCAAGGAAGTGAAAACAAAGAGACTGTCCACAATTTGGAGTTTTAAAATATTCGTATTGCTTCTAAATAATTTACAAAAATAAGGAAAGACTCCTACTGCTAGTACCATATAGGCAAATTCTGTTTAAACTGCTAGAAGCTTCTTTTCCTATTAATTTTAATGTATGAGTGTGTGTAAAAAGGAAGCTACAGCCAAGTACCTATATTAACTTTAATAAATAATATATTTTGCCATATTCATCTTCTAAACTAAGTAAATGACAAAAGTAGACTCTCAGAAGGACAGGATTTTCAAGCCAGATTAATTTTCTTATTCTGAAGCCTTTACCCAGAGGATTTTTCCGTTCCAAGGTTATATTATTTGATGCAGCAATTGAGTACATTCTCAAAACATCAGGAAATAGATGGAAAACATATTGTGTGCAGTTGCAGTATACATCTAAACGTACCTGCATGTTGGATTGTGGTTCCACTGTATGTACAATGGCGGCTTCTGTTTCCAGCACAGTGTTTCAACAGCCTCACTCACTCAATTAGGAATGCAGCCCTTCCCTGTCTGCCATTATGATCTATGTACCATATATACACCTCAGCTGGAGAAGACAAAGGGGCAGTGGAGGTTAAAGCTGAATTGGGAGTTTCACTCCTGTTGAAGGCATCCCTGCAATGGACAGTTATCAGTTTTCCTGGGTTGTCAATTAGAGCTTTGATTCAAGGGAGATGCTGAACAGGCAAGGCTACAGCGCAAAGTTTAACGTACTTGTTAGAACCAAGTTTATTTGGAAACTGCTTTAAATCACAAGGTCAGCAACAGGGAAAGTTTGTTTCTATAGAGAAAGGGCTCCTTGGACTCCTTCCTCCAGAGACAAGGGCCTTGGGAACTTCGTTAAAGTCATCTTTGTCTGATCTGCAGCCAATGTATTCACACGCCAATGTATTCAGAGACCCAAAGTCTGCAAAGGAATTATGTTAGTTTATACCATCTATGGTTTCTAATAACTGAGATGAAGCAAAGAAGTGGTGGAAAAAACTGAGTTGTTTTTCTTTTTTCTAGCAACAACAATTGAACAGAAATATATATAAGTTTCTAAAAAATGAATTTCCACTTTCGCAGTAAAACAAATGGAAATCTTATGTAAAATAACATAGCAAACATTCTCATTTTAGGAGAAAGGATAATTTTAAATATAGAAACAAAAGTGGAGGGAAGCATTCTCCTGGAGTGCGACCAGATATATTCAACACCAATTACCAGCCTTCTGCGTGATAATCTGATGATGATATACATCAGGCGAAGAAGGATAAAAAAAAATAAACTGAAAAGAACCCACAAACCTCTCATTTCAACACGAATGTCACCTGAATGGTCTTTCTGTTGCTTAACATAAGAAGAAAAAAAAAAAAGGCCAGAAGAATAAATCAAATTTATATCTTTTTAACATTAATATGTTGGCCAGTGCTACAGATCTGATAAATAAGCTGTTTTGTGGAAGCTACTACTGTAATCACTTTAAGAGAGGACAGAGAACTTCACAAAGCAGAACTAGTTAACTAGTTCAGCACATGGTTTCAGCTTACACCATATTGCTGCATGTCCTCTTAAAACATTGAGTATCAATTTAAACATGATTTGGTGTCTTCATGGAGCTTATTTTATTTGGTGTCCTCATGGACTTTGTGGACAGAAACCTCTTGCCTCAAAACCACTATCTGTCAATAGCTGGCTATCTGCAGCAGCATTCTAGCTTTTCACATCAAGTACAGGAGCATAACCTAGGGAAAGCCAGGACTTCTACCAAAGCTCTGATTTAAAGTCCATTAAATACTCTGTAGAAATTTTCATGTACTAAAATGGGTAGAGATTTCAAATGGACCTGAATTTGGATTTCTAAAGGGTCTCAGCCCTCCTTTCTCCAGGGACTACATAGGACAAAACCCAGAGGGTTTAGGTTATCGACTTAAGCATTTTACTTACAGCAAACAAAATTGGACTGTATCAGCCATATAATAAAAGCATACAAGTGAAGAATTCTTTCTGTGGAAAAACAA